>PKRV01001262.1:0-74764 GCA_003709505.1 Hyphantria cunea
AATAATTTATTTAATCATTCGCTTGGAATCCAAGTCAAGCCACATTTCGATTATGTTACAAAACTATGTTCTTTAATTGCTATGAGTAATTAAAAAAAAACACAACGTAGCTACAGCCTACAATATGTGTTCCAGTAATCTACACAACTTAATACAGAACAATCTTTGAAACTTAAGTTTAGCATTTTTAGGACGTTATCGAATCTAAATATTAGATATTGTGTTAACTTACATGTACAAGTGTGTTAGGCAGCAAAAACGATTTAATTACACAATAAGACTTGTACTTGTTTAATAGCTCTCGTGATGACTTGAGAATGAATGTCGAATGTCAAGAACACGTGCAACAAAACATATTACTTAGATCTGGTGTTTTAAAATTATTACATTTGATTATCTTCTACTTTTTATCTCTTAATTAAATATCAGATACTTCAAAGCGTTCAAACCTTCTAGCAATAGTACAAGCATCAGATATGGAACCCTAACGTACTCGAGGATACGTGAATATCCAGAACTAATGCACATAAATAAATATTTTGGATGTATAATACACAACGCCATCTAGCACCAAACTAAGCAGTGCTAGCACTTTAACAGCTAGATTGACTGACAGAACACTTGTAATTTTTTTTTGTGAATAGATACTAATTTTATATAGGAAACACCCAAACTTCAAAACAAACATTTGAAGATTATACAAACATTTGTTCCGACCTGGTAATCGTACCCGATACCGCCAGTATAGTAGACGCATACATTACCAACGCAGGCAGAATTACACATCACAGTCCATCCGCATAAGAAATGTCACTCTCCTACGATTGTTTTACCATCTTACCAATGTTTTGACTATTGGCATTTTTGGCAGTCTATGCATGTTCCACCGTCGCGCTGAAACTATTAAACTGATTTTAATGAATGAGGTTTCATGGTTTCCCATTGTTTCTACATAGGGTTTTTTCGGGTTAAATTAATTTCGTGCTATTTCTTCCATGTTAAATTATCTTAGTTCCTCTTTAGAGAATAAAACGAGAGCCGAGAGTGTATAATATATGTACCTCCAAGTTTTGTCAAATGATAGTTAATTGTAACTATCGGCAAAAATTGCGGTTATAGGAAAACCGCTGTAGGTAGGCTAGAAACCTGTTTGCATCTAACAATGTTTTCTCTTAGACTATCACTATCCATAGCGCTATCTACTTATAATTTACCTAGTCATATTTTTATGCGCGTTAAATCCCTGTCATACTCTCTAACGCTCCAGAACTTTACTATAATATTCTACTGATGGATATATAGACCTGTCCTCAGACTTTTAGGCTTAATGTAGTACATTAAGCCCTGGTCCAACGGATAGGGTTTTGTTTTAAATTTTCCTTCTTTTTGCAGTGCTATTGTCATGTATATATACATGTATTTTCATGCCCGTAGTCGGTTTTTACGGCAGAAATGGCTTGAATAGAAGTAATACAATCTGTTTTCTTATTCCGTCACCATTAAATATTCATTGTCGGACCGATTCCAGTATTGCTCTATTTGGGTCTATCAACATTACGTCACAACTTTCAGTTTTTTCTTTAATACTGAAGATTAAAACTGATAAAGTTGTATAATATCGATAAAACACAACTGGTATTACGTGTAATTAATGTTTTCTTATTTCCTTTCAAAACGGATGTTGTTAACGTGTACAGATTGAGTTAATGTGTCTTATCAATAACTAATTTAAGAACACCGGTTCTTTTCAGTGCAAATTATATTAATGATTTTCTAAATGGTATCTTTAATGAGTGACTTTCACTGTCCGTAAAATATAATGATTTTTTACTGCTTCTTTTGTGGTATGAGTTCTACGTTTTGTCTTGTAAAATTGTATACAAGAATGCTGCCTTTTTAATTAATTCTTGGTGCTGCTATAACATATAACTTTATTTTCTATAATTATTTTATTATAACCACTAACTAAAAAGACGTTTACCATCTGGCGGATCTTTTTTCAGATATATACATGATTTCAATATTTTAGCGTAGATGTAATGCTAAAAGTTAATATGGTTAAAAACTCCGTAGTAATATTTAACATTTTTACAAAATCGATTTTTGGGAACACGAAGCTAATCTTTTTTTGTAATCCTTTAAACAGTAATGGTATATCTTATCTATCTTTATACTTTTTTCACTACTGATGGTGTTCTTCAAATGTGAGAGCCACGCTTCGGCTTGAATGGGCCGGTTCGACCGGAGTGATACCACGGCCTCATAGAAAACCGGTGTGAAACAGGGCCTGCGCTGTGTTTCACCGAGTGAGTGAGGATACCGGAGGCCCATAATCCAACCCTTCCCCTCATCCCCGTCCCATCCCCCAAGGCCGGCAACGCACTTGTGACGCCTCTGGTGTTGTGGGTGTCCATGGACGGTGGTAATCGCTTACCATCAGGCGATAGGTACGCTGGTTTGCGCCACAAAAAAAATTGTCTCAATGCTTACATAAACATGGACACCCCACACAGTATGGCTTATGAATAGCTTCATGTTGCACAAACCCTTCACGCACCACGGAGATAGATGATTGTTTAAATAGCACGAGATATTGTTATTGTTGGCAACTTACGAAAGTTGATGAGTATTTTGATTATTAACTGTTTTTTTCTTCTTTACAATGACTTCATTTTGCAAGAACATTCTTGTCAGTTTTCTGACAGGCTGTATAACATTAGTGTAACAATCAGTAGCATACCAAAATTAAACGTATATTACTTCACTATACTATATATTTACGGAATATAATGTACATATTCCGTAAATATAACGGAATACAACATATTCAGGTACAAACCTAAAGAATTATAAGTACAATGTCCAATTGTCATTTTTTTATTCAAAGCTTCGGTAAAAACCTAACCTCATCAATAGTGTTGCCAACACGAAATCCCCATTATACTTATTGTATAGATCCATTTTAAAGCTTTCGTTTTAAAATTACCTCGGAAATCAGAGTACGTAACAATAGAAATGTTACACTACACTGTAATCTAATTTAGAAATAAAAGCATACAGATGTATCATGTTATGTTTTATTAGGACGTAATAAAATAGTTCATCTATCACCCACATTGCTTTCTATGACGTCACCGATGACGTAATTAGCTGACCGCTGTAGTGTCTCAATATGACATTTAAAGCAGGCTACAATGAGAAGATTAGGTTTGATGTGAAGATTACCGTCGCCCATGGACACCCGCAACACCAGAGGCATCACAAGTGCGTTGCGGCCTTTTAAGAAGAAAGAAAGGGTGTACCCTTTTCTTGAAGGTTTGAAGTTCGTATTGGTCCGGTATTACTTATTATTATTTGCATTATTGTTATTATTATTACAATTGCATATTAGTGTTGCTTATTGTATACATTGTCTAGGTATTGTATAGTATACCGAATTATACAGATTGGTAAAATATATAAACAAACAGTTTTAAATTTTTTGTCTGTCTATTTCCGACTAATCTCTGAAACGGCTGGAACGATTTTGTCAAAACTTTCACTGGCAGATAACAAATGACATATGTAAGGATTAACTTAGACTACTTTTGTTACAAGCTTTTAATTCAATCAAATCTTTCAAGTTGATCCGATTCCCGATTTACGATTGATCTGAAATTTGAGATGTCCCTTTAGTTCTGATGACAATGCAACTATATATAATCGGGATTTTTATTAATCCGAAATGGCTGCCGTAACAAAATGGCGGTTTACATATTTCTGCAAATCTCAACCAATATGGGTATCAAATGACAGGGGTTTAAAGTTGTTGTTTTATTAACAAGTAATAAAAGCTTGTTTTAAAAAAAAACCTTTTTAAATAAATCACTTGCCTTGTAATGGCTTCGTACCGTGGTATTACCCGCGGTTGTCGTTGTACTTCTACAATAACAAGAACTACGGCAAATACTGTGATGTGCAGTTCAATTATAAAAATGTATCTATTTGGAAACCATAATTATGATTCAGCAGTCAGCAGTCTGGTTGTATAGATCCTTTGTTCAGAATCTGCCTATTTTGGGACCAGACAGCGATGTGTGAGATATATATGGTAAAACGTATTGAAAAATGTGTTTTCACTGAAGGAAAAGTTAAAATTCTACCCACGATACAGAGTTACGTAGTTTTGGCGTAAAATCGTATCAAGCCAACGAAAACACTCGCTTTTATAATATAAGTGAGGATAAGGAAACAAGCCAACATATTATGAGACCATTTTATTTAAAATACCTTCCTTGATGTGGTAATACTTGTCTAGTTTATCAGAAAGTATGGTTGCCGTAAAACCTGTTTATTTCGCTTAATGGCTGCGCAACATGCTCATTTATTGCTTATTGCATTAGGCATAAACGAGAACAGCCGAGAAATTGTTTTGGTGATCAATCAGTCTGTGGATAACTGTGGGAGAATGATGAATTTAGGACATTAAAGAATTAGCTGAGTATTTCTTAGAGGCTTAACTTTTTTCGTTGATATTGTTATAATATTTGATGTCCAAGGTAAAACATATTGGAAATCGTATTTGAAATGTGCCAAATTTAACAGTCGTGTTGTTTTTATCTATGGCGCATAGTGTGCGGTACAATTTTAATGAATTTGCGTACTTACTGAAGGGCGCTATGCTTACTAAAGGACGCTAAAGGAATGATTACATACGGTCATTTCACAGACTAGAGAAACCTCCAATATTATAATAACATTGAATACCCGGTCTGATTTTTTTACATTAAATAAAAAGATAAAAATAAGAAAAGTAAGCAACTAAACAATAATAATGTGACATAAATTTATAGATTTATACGATTATTTTCTACTGGTCTTTCTGTTTTCCGTGGCTGCGCATATTTTTAAAACCATTAAACAAAACCGATAGACTAGAGTCAGAAGCAATATGCAGCGTATAGAGACCGGCACGTAACTTGGCCAGATTCGTTTGATGCGCAGAAATAGTTTTCAGCTCCCTTTGATTGTTTGAGGGACACGGGGATTGTAGTAGCACCGAGCGTCAGATGTCTACATTTTGATTTTGTAGTCAATATTCGCGAACTTATCCCCACTACGCCGAAAGCTGATGATATTTTGATTTCTAAGCGATGAAACATGACTCTAACCAGCTAGAGTGTGTTAGTGTCTTAAAAATAGGTCTGTCAATTCAATAGTTAATCAATGTGATATCGGATGCTTTGAAGAAAAAGCTGAAACTTAATATACATTGAAATAGGCTTAGTTCTTTTCATATTTTAAGTCACAACTTCAACTATTAGTCACTCAGTCCAAACTAGAGTTGTCGATAATTTAGTTATAGCCATAATTAAATTATTGATAACTAGATAACAATCAAGTTAGAACAAAATCAACAGTAATAACGTTTTATAGTTGGGAGCACTGAACTATCGGGCAAAAAAAATACTATTTTGCCTTTACAAAGAACTGTGAAGAAGAAGTTACAAGGAGTTCGGAAATTGATGCAATAAATCATGGTCATCCATGCGTTTCCAAACTGGCGGTTATGACAACAACCTCTGTAATGATCATTGTTATAAAGATCATGATTAGAGGCCCGTAGCCTAAATTAGCTATGAAAGAACAAATTACTATTGTTTTCTTATTGTGAACAAGTCCGTATATAATTGAAGTTGTGATTTACTGATGAAAAAACGTATTTCGGAATGTATGTGTACGTTGCAAATAAATCGGTTATAGTGTGTTCAATGATGGGTATGTATAATGTATATGGAATTGTAACAGAAAACTAGACTATCCAATAGTAAGTACGTAACACATATATTATACTATCAGCATCAATTTAGCCGTAAGACGTACACTGCTAGACAAAACTCTCCCTCAAGGCTCTTTACAACAACGGCTTAACACGACATTCACATATTTCATTCATTCATTAAGAGGTCCCCGGACTACCTTAAAAAGGGCCCACCCACGCTCCGTCTTTCAGTATGGTCGCCACTCCAGAACTAATTTGCTCCATTGACCATTTTGTCGCACAATGCAAACCACTCACTGCCACATAAGTTCGGCAACTCTTTTGGCAATGCCGTTGACGTAGGTGCGTCTGTAGAGCTGGGAGGGGTCCGGATGGCGTAAGAAAGCGGTTCCCGGATCTCTCCTGTCTCAGGCGCAGAGTGGCACACCGTGTGGTTTTAGTCGGTTCGATTCCGACACACCGCCCCGCCGCAAACCCCGATGGAGTGAAGGCCCAAGGGGAATCCCCTTGGGCCTTCACCGTAAAAAAAAAAGATAAAAGGTTCGTCTGCAGACCTCCTCTTTCGATCACGCAGACAAAAACCCGAGCATCGACCGCCCCATTTCTCTTTGGGTGACTTTGAGCCTCTTTGTAAGGCCCTTTATATATGTATACTTATGTATTTATTTCTAGAGGTGTAGACTGATGGTGATGGTGATTAAAATACTGTTTTATAATAATCTCTACATAAATGTAATTGTAAGAGATCGATATCTGTACATTAAAGTTATTCAAGAAAAATCCATGAACGATATTTTTTTTAAAGTAACAGGCCTCAAAGTAATCTCAGAAATGGCTTGACCGATTTGAATGAGGTTTTTTTGATTTATTGTGATAAACTTCAGTTAACATTTAGTGTTTGTTTTATTGTTGAAAAATAAAGAAGTTATATCAGCTTAAAGAATGACCGCGAAAAACTACATACACGCAGACGTAGCCGCAGGCAAAAGATAGTTAGTGATATACTAACTTTTAAACTTTCGCGTTTTATGACATAATAATTATTTTTCCGGGAATAAACGCGATAACTTATAAAAAAATTACATACCTCTTATTTACTTGATGTTGCGACCAGACTGACTAGCTCAGCGGCGCACGCCCTCTGTGGTCGAATCCACGAAGTAGTAGGTTCTTCATTCAACCCACCCATTTTCGATATTATTGATAAATTTATTTCACCATGTACCGTCACATATCACACTAACAGTGTCCCTCTTCTGTAAGCAAACCGCTGATTAAAACTGATGTTGGGTAGAGAGGACTTGCGTGTGGTGAAATTCAATCCAGTACTATACAGATTTAATAATAAGAAATATTCAAGGAAAAGTAAGAAATGTGACATAGACGATTTTGTGGTATTATTTGCCACTACGTGATGTCATTTAGGACAACATGACAGCAGCTTCGGCGGTAAAATATCTAGCGTAAATTTTTTTCTACATCAAAATAATAAGCACGAAGACGAACTAATGCGCATTACATCATTTAAATTCATTAATTTAACCGTTTCTGTAAAAGTATATTAAATGGTATTAGATAGGTTTTTAAATACTAACTATTATTTTAAAAACCTTTCTTTGCAACAAGATAAAAAGAAAAAACACTCGAAGAAATTGTCTGTTTGTAAAACAAACAATTGTCTATCGATTCCAATAAACCCACGACGTGCAAAGGTGTTGTCAATTTTTTTAAGGGTTGCCACTTAAAAAAACCGTGGTCATGTTGAGAAATTGGAAATACAGTTGAATAAAATGTCGAGTCAATCATATGCAACGTTGTATATCTATAGCGATAGACCTAAAAGTAAATTCAATTAATGTTCACGTAGCACGTGTGTCGTAGACGCTCATTCAGATTAGTTCCCTCAGTTGTTGAGTCATGGTGGCAATTAGGGTTGACACTTTATACAAACAATTTAAAAATATTAGATAGTCCGAAAGGAACTGGATAAGTTATTGCGTATACCAACAATTGGGTTAATCAACAATTAAATAAAATAATAATAATAAAACTTTATTTGATACACACAGCATATAAACTAAAAAACTTATTTGAGTTTTTTCAAGCACAAAAAAAAACGAACATTTATGAGGCTTTCAACAATGGGTAAAAACAAAGTCGAATGACATGGTATAGATGACGTGGAAATGTGTGATGGTAGTTTTGCACACGATTCATTTGACATTTGTGGCTATTTTATAGGAAATTCGATTGAAACGACAAACGAATCAATAAATAAAGCCACATAACATTATACAACATCAAAAGAGACTCTAAGACAATACTAATTAATGCACTATGTTAACGAGGGCTATACACCGTGTCTAACAAAATAGTGGACTCTCAGCGTTCACTGCGATGGGTAAAATAAAAGTTTATTTAGGTTCATCCCTAGAGCTTTCCGAAAAATGTCAAAGTCCGTCTTCTTTTAAAACCAAAAGAAAGAAGGTTGACATCAGCCATGTGCTCACCAATGGTTAAGTAAACTACACAAAATTCTATGCAATGCTAAAGTCCGTTCGCTTAAATACAGTTGCTTTGTGTTTGCGCCGCGGCTTTTTATCACAGGAAAACCGTCACGAAATAATAGAAGCCGCCTGCGGCGTACACCCTTAAGTGAAATATGATTTGTCAGTTCACGCCGAAACAGTGTAGTGACTTTTGTGTTTGTTGACTCTTCTAAGGTATAAACCGAATATGTTTTAATAAAAGCTAGGAAGATGAGATGTTTTAATTTTTTATTTAATTTGTCTTTACCTGCCTAGGCAAGGACCTAACTTGTATATATTAATATATTCATATTTCACAGTAATAACCACAACTGCGTGCGGGTGTGCCAACACTATCTAAAGGAACTTTAATGAAGATACTTAAATTCGGTATAATACTACTTAATACTTACATTATGTATGATAAAGTACTTATACAGATAATTATCATTGTGATAATTCATTCGTATCGGAATATCTTTTTATCGAATTTTTGTTATTGCCTTGAAAGATTAAATATCAAAGTTGGCAACCCTATCTTGTCGTGTTGATTGACAATCGATGGTTGCATGCTGTGAATGTTTACGGTCTAGCTCGGCTGGTATTTATGTTTATAAGTAATATGAGACGTGAATTGGCCACCCATAGCTCATTTACAAAAAAGTAATTGCAAATGAGAGTACTGTGATCGAATAAATCAATAGAATTACCACCCACCAGGTTTTTATTTATTAAAATTTGAATTCAGTGTATAAATCCATTGAATTAGGGTCTTAGAAACTTTGCGAGAACTTGTAGAATTTTAGGCATCATCTATTGCTATGCTGTGTGAACCAATATACGTAATTTTTATATAAGATATTATACTTACTGTTAAAAGACTGAGGTTATTGCAAATTTTATATATATCTAAAGTTAGAAAATTGATTTTCTTCTGAAAATGAATGTTTCTTGATTGTATATCGACCGTAGATTTTATTTGTATTTTACCTACAGACATTTTCTGCTAGTCGACCTTAGGGCGATGCAGAGTCAAACATGATAGATCCAGAGAAATCAGACATATGAATGAAACAGTTACGAAATCAAACACATGAAATTAATAACTAGAACTAGTTATTTGAACGAAATAAAGAGTTAACAACGTAAATGCATACAATACACGAATAACAATAAACACACTTTGAATTGAAACCGTTTCACTTTAAAAGAAACATAATATGTGATATCACTTTTGCAATACCCAAGTATTATTTTACAATTCGAAATTGCGTGTTGATATACCGTTTTATGATGTATTGCCATAGACAAAGCGCGCCATTTGTAAATCATGTGTTTGGCCTAACTTTCATAACCAATTTTAGGACCGAAACATGCTGGACGCGCCGAAAGAAAATAAAATAATAAATTAAATAAATCCAGAAAACTCTAAACGCCTTAAGCTAAGCCACAAGTGACATTTTGAATCGAATCGAAATCTAATGAAATTTTGAATCGTTAGAAATCTAATGAAAAACAAAATATTTTAAATAAAGCCATGAACCCTTACAGAGATTAAGTTTTTCCTTTCAAAATACATAAAATATGAACTTTTAGAAATATTTAATTGCTGAAATCACACCGTAAAATAAACGCCAGTCAACATATACTTCGAACAAAAGCTCTGTGACGCAGTTGTTTCGGCAAAATGTTCATTTATTCAGCACAAAACGAGTTCATTGCGCTTGGCCGGCAAATTCAATTCGTAATAATTGCGTGTCTTTCGACCATCAGCGGTTACCATTCGTGATTTAAACTAGGGCCTTGTTTGTTTCAACTTACTCAAGTAAAGTTTTATACTGAAATGTGAAAATGTAGTAGGTATGCAGTTAAGTACAAGTTAATTACTTAGGACGTGTTCGATACCTAGAAAGATGAAAAGGCAAACATTTGTATGCACAAATGTGTCTAAACAGCAGCGTTGTCTTTCTTTACTATGGCGGGACAACTCGCTTTTGAAATTAAAATTGTAATGTCCCGTTTTTTGGGAATTACTGGCCGGACGCCCAAATCGTCCACAGTATCGTCAATAAAAAATAAAAATTCTGCCATTACATTGCAAATTGGTAATGATACTAGTTCTTTCACAAACCAGGGATGAAGTAGCAGAAAAAAAAATTTTTTTTTGTTCGCTCGTACTCTTGTATCGCAATTTGATTAGATGCGATACGTTGCTTCAAGTATGTATACTTCTCAGTACAACCTCTTCTTTTGAATAAAAATCAGACAGAGAGCTAACTATTTGCTATTGTCTACATTACACTATTGATACATTTTAATACAAACACTTGAATACAGTTATGAGAAAACCGCATGGAAAACAGATTAGTAGATCGCAGTGAATGTGTTACACTGGAACGTAATTGTGTAGTGAATGTGTTTAGCTTTGTTATGGCGGGCGTCACGATACTGTAGCGCTAATGTTGTTTTCTATTTTATTTTTAGGGTTCCGTGCAGTTTCCGACATAACAAAACGTGGTCCTAAATGACTTTTCAGAACCTAATGTCTCATGACAGTCAAGACTAATTTAATAATTGTCAAGTACTGTGTTTAATTTCGGTCTCACACACGAATTTTATAAAATAAATTAGCAGACCCGACAAACTTCGTCTGCGTGTCTTTTTTTATGGAATAGGGGGCAAACTAGCCGACGTATCGCCTGATGGTAAGCGATTACCGCCCGTGGATAGCCGTAACACGAGAGGTATCGCAAGTGCGTGCGTTGGGGGATGGAGAGGGGGATGAGGGGAAGGGTTGGATTATGGGCCTCCGGAATCCTCACTCACTCGGTGAAACGCAGCGCAGGCGCTGTTTCACACCGGTTTTCTGTGGGGCCGTGGTATCACTCCGGTCGAGCCGGCCCATGCATGCCGAAGCGTGGCTCTCCCAATTTGAAATCCTGTTTGAATCCCTGTTTTGAAAATGAAATAGTTTACCGCATTTTGCAAGATCGTTTCATTGGTGCTCTGCTCCTATTGGATATAGCATGCTGTGTATAGCCTGTAGTTTCTTAGATGAATGAGCTATCCAATACTAGAAGAGTTAACCTTGTCCAGCAATTAATGCGTGAAGTCGAGACCAAGGACAACAGGAATTCATTCATACATAAAACTAGCTATTTCTCACAACTTCGTTTGCGTGATTATTTCTGCGTGTTTTTAACTTCGTGTGTACACGTACACTCACAAATAATGTGGCTACTTGTTGGTCAAAGAATTTTCAAAATCGATTAAGTAGATTCAGAGATAACCGTCTACAACCTCACAAACTTTACCTCTTTTTATTATTGGTATGTATAGATAAATTACTTTTATTTTATTTTGAGGAAGTAGAAGGTTTGGAACGAAGCAGAAGGGTGGTACAAAAAAAAATATTGTCTCTAAAGTAACAATGACAATATAGTTAAAGTGATCACTCCGTTTTTTATTTAAAATACCTTGTCTGTAAAATATTTAAGTATATTTTTTTAAATAAATGATTTACTTCTATTTAAATTCACTAATCTTTTGTTTTAAAATATTTTACCAGAATGAATATTACTTTCAACATATTTTAATCTATTGTAACTATAATAGATCCCGTTTGTAGAAAAGAAATAATTAATCAATTTTATGTAACTATTGACTTATTAATATCAGTTACCAATATGGCGGCTCGTTGTCAGCTGATTGTAATTGTCAACAATTTAATCATATCGACGCGGTCTTTGTTCGTGGTTCGTGGTACTAGGACGCCTGCCTGGTTATTAATGTTTTTCCATTCTTCTATTTTTGGTATCACAAGTACCCTGGGAATGTACTTGTATTATATTTATACGGCAAAACATGTCTAGAATTTTTCTAACAATGATGAGTTTAGTTTGTGAAGGTAAAAATAACGTAATCATAAATAAAAAGCTCAGTTTCTCATATCAAGTTCTGTTGATTTTCTGTTATCCAGTCTGTTTTGAAAACTTCTGTATTGCTTTTGAAATCTTTTAAACTACACAAATATCAATTAATAAATAAAAAAACATTCCATTTATTATACCACGGAGCAGTCGTCATATAAATACCAGTATTACAACGAGCTATTGCCCAGCTCGGGAATTATACTTTATGTAATTAAAACATATCTTGTGTATTTTACTTATACTACATATAAGACAAAGCGTTAATAGAAAATTTCATAATCTGTTCAATCGTTTAAGCGTGAAAGTGTTAAAAACAATTTAGAATCTACGTATATAATGTAATATTACAAAAAAATAACCACATTCCAATCATAACACTTTATATCGCCATTATTGTGAATGTCCGTAATCGGCATAGATATATTAACATTGAAATAAGTCCCAAATCGTTTATTATACCTTCGAAATTTGAAATAATAGGTACCCACATGGGTTAACGGTATTGCCAACCAAAATGGTTCGATCGAATTTAGATTTGCGATTTACAAATACACGAACATAGCACACACCAGATTAAATTAGGCCCGAGAAAGTCATAACCAAAGTTGTGTCTCTACTGCCTACATAAAATATAATATCAATAGTTTATGCCCGCGGCTCTGCCTTCGTATATATCGTTCGCGTAGCCTATGTGTTATTCTAATGTATCAGCTATATTACTGTAAAGTTTCATCCAAATCCGTTGAGTAGTTTTTACGCGAAAGAGTAACAAACATCCATCCGTACAAAATTTCGCTTTTATAACTTTAGTAGAATTTATAATCCCAAACGCCATTACAATTTTGATAAATGTTTTCTTAGAAAATGGTGGCTTAGTATGTATTGCCATTCTTAGCTGTGACTTTTGACATAAAAGACAACATCCGCATTAGGAATATATCCAGTGTCCCGGGGGACTTTACAAATATACATGAAACGGACACAAAAACACCCAGGCTGAGAACAACAATTTGTTCAATCACACAAAGTATTGTCCCATGTAGAATTTGAACCCACAACTATTGAACTAGTAGGCCGACCGTGTGGTCAAGATTTGTTAAGTAAAAACCTTTACGAAATAATATGTAATTTCATCTTAATTTTATTCGTATTTCGAACACTATCATAACTGGTGCTAATAGCAATACTACTGCTTGGCTAAAATACCATTATCATATTAATTTAAAAAAATATAGTGTTCACAAGTTACGTATAGGATTTAAAAAAAATCTGCTTTTTAATTTATACTTAAAATGATTGGCTTTTTTATAGATACCATAAAAATAATGAAAATGTTTATATCTTTGAGACACATAACCCCACATCGAAAATATTTCATTGTAATATTACTCTTAATTAATATATTATTTGAAGTAGCACTTGATTTGAGAAAGGTGACTAATTACATAATAAAGTAAATAAAATCCATACTTCCATACTTTGATGTTTGAAGGAGAACATGGGCAAATTTACCCGCGAAATCCGACATTCACGTGGATAGAGCCGCGGGAAAAAGCTTGCATGGTATTTTTTCAATTACTGTGAAACCATTTTGGAATTGTACTTTTATATTCACGGTCAGATTCAAGTTCAATCACCACACCGTTTGATCCCAAAGTTGGAACAATTTTTTACTCTAGTTTTAAATTCATGGATGCAGTAGACGTGACTACGAAATTTGACAAAAAATCCAACATGGCGGGCGTCGTTGAAATCAATAAAGGCGGCAAAAAGTTTATACTTTTTTATTATTTAGGTAATGATATTGGATAGTCTTTTTTCGGTGATAGCGAATATTTTCACGTTGCTGTTCTTACTATATTTTTTGTTGGTATTTATAATTTGATATGATAACAGAATGTTAAATTATTTTTGAAACTTATTTTAAATATTTATAGGAAAATAGAGCATAATAATTTATTGAGACAATTTAATTTTTCTAAAGACGATTGAAGAGTACAGACACATATTAAATATTTTTTATGCGTTATACAACAATACAACAGTGTGTACAATTAATATTTACCGCTTTCAACTGTCGGTGGTCATTCAGAAACATCTATTTAAAATAATAGACCTTTTATGGTTAAAATCATAAATGTTAATTAGTTATCGTATTAATTTGCAGTGTTGATGCGATCTGCCCCGGCTTTGCATGCCCGACGTAAGCTATATCAATTTAATTTATGAGGCCTTGGTTGCAAAATATCGTTTTATTAATAAATAAGTTATTAGAAATCCTTGTAAAATTCTTTGGCTGAGGTTTTCAGCCTCATCAAAATCTGTTTCATAGTTTGATGATGATGATGAGATGCGTAAATCGAACTTGTTTCGTACTATGTAAACATTACAGGATTCGTTGTGAGTTACGGTCTATTAAATGGAAAATAACTCAAGTTTACTGAAATCAACATAATGGATAAATATCGACTTTTAATTTAATTACTGGTTTTACGGCCGAATCCTTTTAGTTATCAAAGTAACAACAACATATAAACAAACAAACGAAACAATGTCCCATCATTGCCCTTACAAAATAGCTGAATCCAGTAAACAGACATTAATCCCTTAAAGCCCAGGAATTTTCAATCTAAACAATTCCGCAAACATTTGCTAAGGTGATTGGATTGGGAACTCATTTTAACAGCAATGATGATTTTTTGGTTAGTGATTAACTCTGCTGAACCAAAAATCTTGAGTTGGAGTTCTGCCCAGGAAATATGAGTGATGATGAGAATGATGACCACTATTATATATTATGTTCTGTGCCGTGTGACACTCAGTTATTCTTCTTATTTTGATGAGATGGCCACTAGACGCATCAGCTATTTCTGCCAATGCCAGGTATTTAAAGTCTTCGAGTCTTCAAGTCGTCGTCGTGATGAAATTAATGATAAAAAATATAAAAAAATGTGGATGACATGAAATGGGGCCCGTCTTTCGCAAGAACAAAAAGCGATCTCCGGCACTAAGTGTACCATATTAATATTATAAATTCGAAAGTTACCCTGTCAATCTGTCATTTATTGGTTAATATTTTATTTGGACCACGCGACTTAGCGTTGAGATTACGTCATTCTCATACATTTATTAATTTCAACTAGGCTAACGGAGCAGGTCTTTTTATCGATGATATCTTAGGTTTACTCCAGAAAAAAAATGCCCGGCGAAATTGACTTTGGCCAAACTGCAATTTTGTAAAAAAAACACATTAGCTTTATTATCTAATATTCTATTTCTAAACTAGCTTTTAATGTTACACTTGTCCTAACGGGCGGGTAGAATGTTGTATGTCGACAGCCGAATAAAACAGCCCACACCAACGCTATTACATGCGGTAGGTCAGTGAACGAAGGAGTTAAACTAATTGATTGCTTTGGCCTCGCACACAGATAGCACAAGTGGGCCGAAAATACAATATTGTAAGTAACACAAAACTTCGCTGGTTTAGGAGCATTATGAGAGTCTGTATACATGTTTTCTGTACCTGTAGATGTCGGCTATATATGCGTTTTATTCTTTACGTAAGAAGCCTAACCACAGATCACTGAGTTGACAGTTGACCAAGACCATAGTGTCCCACTTTTTGACATAACATTCTTATTATGTGTGTCGCAACGTACACGTACGTATACGTACGTTTCTCACTTCTAAGATTTTTAAAATATAATTATAAATTAAAAAAAAAACATCTATCATTCTCTGATAGTTCCTTTCTTAGAAGTAAGGTTTTTTAGTTTTAAGTTTTCATTCTCTTTGCAGTACTCTTCATCGTTTATTCCTTACGACACCCATGGGGTGTATAGGAGTTCTAAATTACCTTGATGACCGAACTTTGCTCGGAATGTTTTTTTGGTAAATTTTCTAAAAATTTAATCCTAACTAGATCGATTCATCGCTCCCGAAATACCCTGCATACTAAATTACTTGAAAATTGATGGAATCGTTTCCGCTATTAAGATTTTATATACAAGAATTGCTCGGTCAATGGTTTTAGATAGACAGATAGATTAAAAATGCAATTCTTAGTTAATGTAGGAAATAACGTGATTGATTTACAAATTGTCATATTTCCAGTATTATTATGAAATCTCGCTGTTACAATTCCTAAACTCTTGCATTTAGTTACAATATGCTGTTTACGCACGTTTGATTATTCTTTCGCAAAATTTAAAGAACAGTACATTATAGTATATATGTATACATACGTGTGCCATATTTGCCATGTTGTCATCAGTCAATTACATTTAATTTAACGAACCTACTAACCTTTTTCGTGGAAGCTTGCCATTGTGTAAGTAATAGTTATATTTAAGATACGTTTTTATGTGTACTCAAATCAACAGTATTAAACTATTGTCACATTTTGAGCTCCATACCTTGGTTGGAATACCAAAAAAGTATTATAAAAAGATATTTATGTATTTATATCAGTCGTTTAGTACCAATAGTACGAACTTTTGTTAGTTAGGAACCAAATGGTTATGTGTGTCAAATGTCCATAAATATTTCATTATATATTATATTATTATACCAATAGAAGGCTTATTTCACATTTTTACAAAGGTTGTTTGCAATAATTGATTTCCTTCTGAAAGTATTAATTTTTTATCTCCTATAAATACAACATTTTGATACAGAAAAGTCTCTTAAAATAAGCAGGATGAAACAGATTTTAATTTTTTCCTTCAAGTCTCTCAAAAAAGACATTGCAAGTGCGAAGACGGAGCTCATTGCTAGGATTGGCGGCGGCTTGAGCGTCTTCCTTCGGGAACTCGGGCATTCTGGTCTCTTGCCAAAGCTATCGAAGTGAATTTGTGTAAACCATCCTTTCCACCTCTACACATAAATAGTTCAAAGGACTAGGCCTATGACGCAAAAGAAAAAGTCAAACTTTTGTCCAAACACTTTACGTACTACTCGACCTTGGATGACGGGGAACCGGAACCGCCGACTATACCGCGGTGCGAGAGTTGTATGCAGGATATTCAGTTCCACCAATGCTCATGCATTTAGCACTTGTATTCCTTAATTTCTATAAGTCGTGCTAATATTTCTCAGGAAAATGTCATTGAGAGTCGAAACTAACTTGTGTCTGAAAATGAGACAGACTTCTTTGGAAAAGATTTAAGATTAGTAGTAGTAGTTAGACTTAATTTAGTCCAATTTGGTGTCGACATATGATGGGTTTTGGGCATAAAGAAAACTAATTATTAGTATAAACCGAGATGTATTTTGAAAGCTATATCAACAAAATTACCGAGATGTCACAACAACTTAGTGAAATTGGTTCACCGTTGGAGGATGATTTCATAGCAGTTATTATGTTAAGCGGGCTATCACCTGACTGCTACAGTAGGAGAACGGTTCTTGAGATAGACAGCTGTGTTCACAGCTTCTACCCAAAACCCATCAACATATCGAGTGAAGTCCAGTTTTGTGGCCATATGAAGGAAAAAGGAAAAATTGTCCTTGAAGAAGAGGAATACATCGAGACGGTATTTCACTACGGCCCACAGCCTTCTACTTTATAAGGCGCAGGTTCGGCCTTATATGGAACACTGTTCTCAAAACTGGGCGGAGGCACTCCAGTCCATCTCCTCCCTTTGATATTTTTAATCGGCTGAACTGTATGGCGCTGCGTAGAGATGTGACCTCGCTATGCATTTTATACTACATTTAGTATGGGAAGTGCTCCGAGAAATTGTTCAAATTAATCTCTCTTTCCTCTTTCCGCCGTCGTCGGTTTCATCCCCATCATTTAGATGGTTGGCAGTCCACAACTCACAACTGTGCGCTTTTCCCAAAACTTTCTGCCTTGCATAACAAAATTGTGGAATGAACTGTCGTCTGCAGTATTCCCGGACCAAAACGACCTTCAAACCTTCAAGAAAAGAGTGTACTCCTCTAAGCGATACTTTAACGGCAGAAGAAAATGGTATGTCAACTGTTTATCACGGTACTCGTGGAAAAAATAAACAAAAAAATGGAGCTAAAGGCAATTATTAAAGCACATGACTAAAACCCACTTAAAATTTGTCAGGGAATTATAAAATTTTTACTGACTGAAAAGTTAAGTAGCTGTATTAAAATAGTATTTTGAATCTTTTTGCTTCTTTATTTTATCATCTTTCTTAGTTTTCTTAAATATATTTATATATGTAACAGGTAATACAACAACACTGTAAACAATAGGTTTGTTTCCGATATATTCCGAATCAATACGAATTTGATTGTACCGCTTGTCCATAAATCAAACAGATATTATCAGTTACTAAAATAGAGTTGGCCCTTATCGATAAATAATTTATTAGCTTGCAGTCTAATTTGTATGCAACGCATTATTTATATAACTAACGTCTTGGAAATTATTTATGATAAGTAAATATAAAAATAAATATGTTTGTAGTATACCGTAAGTTAAGATGTAATAAAAAAGATATAGCCATTAAAATATAGCTTGATCTCTGTGACAGTTGTCACTTATGTCATTTTGGAGCTCACGGGGCACATTTTAGGTGTGATTTTCTATATTTATAATGTATTGATGAAACTGGCACGTAAAGAATAAAAATATATGTGATGCAAAAATAAATCGCTTATTCAATATTACTTCGTCGGTTTCGCGACGCATCGTTACGTGCTGTCTGTCACAGAGATCAAGCTATATTTTACAAACTATAGTTATGGAATATGAATATTGTACTAAGCTAATACGTATACTATCGGTGCCTTAATTGATTATTATATCACAAAGACCGAAATAATAAATACTTGACCCAACCACAGTTATCAAAAGATATTTAAGTCTGTAAATAAAAAACATACCAACCTTTCTTGCGAAGGAGGTAAAGTAGGCTCAAAGACTCCTTTTTACGAAGAAAACTATGGCCAGTAACTAATTATTAGGGCTGTTGATCAAGTACATTATTTGATTTTATTACAAGGAAGCGCAAACTACATAGTAAGTAATAAATCAAAATCAATGCGAACCGATTTGAACTGTAACACACGGATCGTTCGTTGCCCATTACTGTATTTTGTAGAACATTCTTACAGACAGTTATCGTTTGATATGGCGTTATTTATTAACAGTTTTATGTGCACGACATACAATGTAACTATTTGTTGCCGTAAATGTTTTAATCTATATAAATGTCTTCCTTATTACTTGCAATGATATTATTTGTTATTAGTTTTCTAGAGGTCGAAATTCAACCTTTTTCAATGGCTACGTTGGAGGTAGGAGACTTGCTAAAATTTTTTTATATGGTAACATTAGATATGATAGGTTCTACGAAAAATGTTGTTTTGACCTATCTGTATAGGTGTGGTAGATACGTGAAGCAACAACTATTTAACCCTTGACGAAAATTATTATGCTCTCAGAATAGTAATTTCGGAATTTAATTTGGAACAGTCAAAATTTATATAATCGAAGGAGGAGTGCAGAAACTAAAAATATCAAAAACAAAATTACTAAAAGAACCCTGACTTTATTTCTATAAAACAAAAAAACCGAATGCTTGAAAGTGATGATCCACTCCCTATTTTTTTTCCCATTTCCGGGCGCCAGTTTGAAGACTGATATAGCGTCACTACCACGATCCTGATGAATTCAATGACACCTAATATGTCAAAAACCATCCTGCCGTTTAAGCTGCAGGGCATGCCAAAGAATTGGACATACATACATACATACAAGCATACATACAAGCACTCTAAAAAACATTACCCTCGCAGTCAGGAAAAAAACTAGATGAATTTTGGTCGAATTTCGACGACTGGGCGATCATGGGTTCACATGAAGATCTCAAATCATTTTACTGCCAGTTTTAAACACCAACAGACTATAATTAATGTAATAAATTGTAATGTGTGCACTCGTTGTTAACAGTAACTGGTTCATCTTACATAACTTCTCACCGGTGATGATAATAATAACTCGACACATGTACACTCTGCCATCTGATCTAAAACCAGATAAGGCTAGTGCAGTGTGCTGTGGTAACCAAACTGTTTATGAACAATCTTATGGTGCGTTTATATGGCAACCCTCTACAAACACAAGCGTCGCGTTGCGTATTATATACATCACATATATATATATATATAACAGTATAAAGTAAACTACAATTACATTAATGGGGTGCTCACTTGCTCTCACTGTACACGTTCCTCCAGTGCAAGTACATAAGTCAAACCAGAGCGCACGCCCGAAGGGATGCTCAGACTTAATCAGTAACCATAGCCGAAATCGGCAGGGGATCGATGTATATGAATCTTCTACTTAAAGTCAGGGGAATCATCTACTAATTAGTTTGCGAGGTTATATGACTGCAGATCAAAAAGTGTCGGGTTCGATTCCCGGGTCGGACTACTGTTGGGTTTTCCGTACAAGAAATTTCTTAACAGCAGCTCGGAGTATTGAAGATGGCGGTGTTCCCTGCCCTCAGGGTTGCAGAGGTCCGGTGCCAGTCGATCCGTGTAAAAAGTATAACTTGTCTGCCAAGTGGAAGTGTGGAAATGAAAAAAATAAATAATTAAATTTACACTAGTACTATTTGTTACGATTAAAATAAAGATTATGAGATGCACAGAATATTTATTTATTTAAGCTTAATGCACACCTTGTACATAGCGGACTTAATGCCATGGCGAATTCTCAGCCAGTCAAGCTTTGTGTGATGTAAAAATGTGATGCGGTAGGTTATTGGTATAGGTAGGTAATACTATGTACTTAGTGTTTAAAACAGATAATTAAATTCTCTTTTCTGTGGCCCCGAGCGCGGTAATAGATTGCTGCAAACTCAAAGCTATGTTTACTAGACCGTGGATACCGGCTTTGAACTAATTTAGAGACGGCAATGCTGGCCACCTCATATTTTATCGGGCTTCCTGCTTAGGGACACAAAAAGTATACAATTTAGCCCACTGAGAGAATGAACACCAAAATGAGAGCAAATTTAATAAGTTTTCGATTTATACGTCGATTTTATATTGGTTAAATTGAAGACTACCAGTTAAGTTGAACAATTTCATCGACTTCTTTCAAAGGGGTTAAATTATTTCTCCATTTTTGTAACATTATTAGGCGATAATTGTCTCCCATTGGTCATAGCATGATGTTATATAGCAAAAGCAGCTTTTTTTATCGGGAAAGGCCCAAGAGCAAGATAAAAGAGCTGTCCGACGCTAAAAGATTTTTTCCATTCGAACCTGTAGTCTTTAAGATTACCCCGAACATACAAAGTCGCAAACATTTTTATATTTAGTATGTACTCGTATAAATAAAGATATTTCAAATACACACATATGTTTATACAATTACAAACATTTTATGACCTCTTTTATTGTTCCAGGTAATTAAAACAAATCTCTTTTGACAACTACGGTAAACAAAGGAACAGTGTTCTGGAATTTCTGAAACCAGAGTATATCAGAACCTACAATTCCAGGTACGAATTAGGCTGTTGACTCCTTTTAATTTAATTTCGCTTTACCGATAAGGAATTTGGGAGGATGGTGTAATAAATGGTTTCTAATTCTTAATTTCTTCCGCATTATTATAACATTACTATGAAAACTAACTACTACAAAAGTAAAAGAAGTTTGTCTTTTATGTATAAAATATCGTAACCGCAGAAAGTTACTGAGTATACACAACGCGCCATAACCACATGATAGACAATTTATGAAAAAATTATACATGTTTTAAAAGAGTAAACATTCATTTTGTGTCTATGGTCATGCACATTAGAAATTTAAAAAAAGAAGGATCCAAATTTAAAAAAATTGATAACACGCTGTGATTTACATGGCGTCTAGCAAAATGAGTTAGGCCGCTAGTGGGCGCTGTGTGGGCGGGCATTGATCTCAAACAATTTAAGCAACTTAACCAAAGTCGGTACTGATGCAATCAGTCTTCAAGGATTAATTAATTATTGATTCGTTTACTAAATATAGTAGGTAGCTTTTAGAAATGAAAGTTTAAATCTAATACACATAATAAAATTGATTAATGTTTGTATATTAAAGATATTGAAGAAAAAGTAGAGGCATCTTTGTTAAAGTACTGCAATAAGTCTTTGTCAGTAAGTTTGTTACTGCACAAAATGTAGATTCAAATTTTACTTGGGACAACAGTTTGTGTGATCCATATTTTTTTTTTTTTTTATATTTAAGCTGCCAAAATGACTCTGCCCTGCCTAATGGAAAGCATGAGCAGAATCCAAGAGTGGTGGTCACCGTCCTCAATGCGAAAAAGAACAATGCAGCATGGCGACCCACACTATGGCGGCCTGAGGGGAAGGGGGATGGTGAGGGGGATAGGGGGCGTTGGATTGGGGTATGGGCCTCCGGTATCCTCACTCACTCGATGAAACACAGCGTAAGCGCTGTTTCACACCGGTTTTCTGTGAGGCCGTGGTATCACTCCGGTCGAGCCGGCCCATTCATGCCGAAGCGTGGCTCTCCCACGGTTTAAAGAAAATGTTGTTGAGAGTCTGGGTGTTATTGTGTATGGGTATACAGCGACAAAGGATGTAAGTTCTAAAGTGGAAGAGGTTTTTTAAAAAGAAAACAAAAGTATCAGAATTCAAAACAGCAGTTTTAATAATGTTTTACTTTTTTTTGTGTGTGTGTGTGTGTGTGTGCCATAATCTCAGAAGTGGCAAGTGGAAGTGGTAGAAATGCAAAATTTAACTGCGATAACCGACGTATCCGCGTGTAAAGCCGCAGATATAAGTAAGTTAGAAAACATATGTAAGTACATGCACAGAAATGCCCCCAATTTCTCTGTATGTACTTACAAATATATACCCACTGAGGTAGTCGACACTAACCGCAAATTAATGATATGGTATACTCGTATACACATTTTTAATTTAATGTTTAAAAATATACAACTTTATCATTAATAATTTAAAAAACACGAGTGTTTTTCATAAATCAAAAATATAACGTAATAAGAAAAGCATAATTACTATTCACAGGTAATTCCAAGCATCGATTACTTCCATTACGTCACTATTCGATAGACAATTTGACAGCTGTCAACAAATTTATTTAATGAAAAATTTATTTACTTACATGGAAAAGTGAAAGATTTAATGGATGTCATAGTTTGTGACATAAGTGAACTATGTGGTAAATTCGCATCAATTTTGCGGTTACATATAGTAACAGTTATTTTGTTCTATGTATGTTTTCCTTTTCTTTAAAAATTTAAAAGTCGTCTATATTTACGTAACACGAATGTTTTTGTCCCTATCCCTCTAACCTTTATATATATAATATGAAGAAAACATGCATTAATAATTACAAATCTGCAGATATTTGTTTCAAAGTTTAGGTGTTTTCTATGTATGATATGTATATATTTACAAAAAAAAAATAGATATGTTAAAAAAAAGTATATTTCAGTTGTCTGGTACCCATAATACAAATTGTGATTAGCTTGGGATTAGATGCCGATGTGTGTTAGATGTCCGAAATATTAATAATTATTATTTCTGAATCGACTTCGTACCTCGTTTTTAGCGAGTACTTTGCTTTTCTCCCATTTAAGATATCCAGTATAATAAAACAAGTTAACAACGTAATACTTATAATCCTCTAGAAATACCTCGTCTTCTGACTTATCCTAACTCACCAAAAAGGTGTTTGTTCATATAATGTTTAGCATTTTGATTAATTAATCACAATTGAGAAGTAGAAAGAAAGTATTAATGCTTACATAAAGCATAATCTGTAAGGTTATATTTATTAATTTTCCAAGATTTTCCAGTTTCACTTACGTCACTCACTTTCACCTATAACGAGCGGTGACAAGTCTCCATTTCCATGATTTTACATATGCATATATAATCAATGAAATCATCATCTTCCTGGCCTTTATAATTCCCATAACTTAGGGTCGGCCTACCTAGTTCAACCGGTTTTATCTGAATATCAGTTTTTACACGGATCGACTGGCATTGGAAATCCGCAACCCTGATGGTGAACTAAATTCAAAGATTGAACTAGTTGTCAGTATATTAGAGGGCACTGACTCCCCAATAACGATTGCCATAGATGTTCATGACAACCGGGACCGACGGCTTGACGTGCTCTCCGAGGCACGGGCCGGGAACACCGCCATCTTCCATACTCCGGGCTGCTATTAAGAATTTCTTGTAAGAAAAAACCAACAGCATTCCGACCCGGGAATCGTTTCCAAGACCTCTTGATTTGCAGTCATATAACCAATGTAGTATTGATGTTATTTTTTATAACGTCATAAGCTAATGAGTATCTACTCATTTAGGAGAATCATCTGATTCTCCTAATTTTAAGTAGAAGATTCATTAGTATCTTGCGTACTGTTATATATATGTGATGTTTATAATAGTGAATTAGACGGCACTTTTGGTAGTTCATAATAATTATAGGATAAAATCAGTTCAGCTCGATTCCATTCTCCGCGCATGACACTTACCATTTTTATGGACTCCTATTAATTAATTAAAACGTCCTACAAAATCTGTTTAACTTCTATTTCTATTTTAAAAGAACCTGATTTAACAAATCCTCATAATAGTACGATTGAGTTTACCCCCACAAAACCCTAAGAGTAAGGTTTCAATTTAGGCGCACTAGTGAAAGATACAAATGACTTTTTTAAATTGTCGTCCCCTTAAATCTTTTTGATTTGAGAGTCAGTGTTGCTAGTTACTGGTAATTTTTTAGACAGTTATCTGTCAGATAATATTAATTAAAAGATAAAGGTCGCCCAAGTATCTATTTGTAATTTCAAAAGAACAGAAATTATTATCTCTCTGTTTGTTCCGTCAAATCTCAGGATCGGCTGGACCGGTTTTAACTGGATTTTCACTGGCAGATAGCTAATGACATAAGGAGTACTAAGGCTACTTGTTTTCAGATTTACCGACTTACTTTAATTGCTGTAAAATAATAACTAAAACCGCAAGGCTTAGCTACTCTAACATTTATGTCTGTATCCAAGACTTGTGAAACCAAAATCACATGTGTAAATAAGTTCACATTAGTTTATCAGGGACATTATAAGAAAGTTATGAAACTGGCCCTTAGGGTTTTATACAAGAACTTACAATTCAATGAATATTATAGTAGTTGTGTTGCAGCTGTAGTAGTAAGTTACTTGAGCCAATGAATATTCATATTAATACTGAAGTGTTAAGTGAAAGTTTACCTATTTATAAACTATCGATTTTCTAGACAAGGCACACTATGCACCACACAGTGTTTACATAAAACTTTACCTGGCAACATTGTAAAACTCAACTTAATACTGTTGGCGCCTAAGCGTCATTTTTTTTTAGTCTTATTACTTTCTTACGAGCAATTCTTATAAATATACAATCTGAATGTCGGAAACCCGGATTTTTCGCGAAATTTAGTATGCAGGGGGTTTCGGGAGGCGATAAATTGAACTAGCTAGGATATATTTTTGAAAAAAATATCAAGAAAAAATAATATTAGCTCGGTCATCGGTACTTCATCTTTCAATATGCAAGGGCAACAAGATCAATTTGTACGTTTTTTGCCGCCTTTTTTTCCGACCAATCTTTTTTATATTCTTAACGTGTTAAATATTTTACTTTACACAATTGTGCTGTTGTCATGAATTTAGTTAAATGTAGTTATTTCGGTCTACTAATACAGTAAAGTATCCCCGCCCGAGTCTGTT
Source organism: Hyphantria cunea (assembly GCA_003709505.1). Classification (NCBI taxonomy): domain Eukaryota; kingdom Metazoa; phylum Arthropoda; class Insecta; order Lepidoptera; family Erebidae; genus Hyphantria; species Hyphantria cunea. The sequence continues at coordinate 25,972 of PKRV01001262.1, forward strand.
TGTCGTCCACCCTCCTTGGGTATTTGTTCTTCGTACTGAATGCCTTCATAAAATAATAAAATTTTAATAATAACAAATGAACAAAAGCTGTTCATTAACACATAATTGTTTTAATCACGATAACCGAACCAAAAGTCGTAGATCCTAATCCAATGGTTTATAAGAATATTTTCGTAATTTTTAACAGTAATAATATTTGATGTTAACTTCGACTGGGCTGGACTAACATATTTGGTTCAGACTTGTGTTTTAGGGTCTCACTCTCTTTATTGATCAATTACCTAAAGCAATACAATAGGTACAGTTTCTAACACGTTTACCCAAAAGCAATTCAGTAAAAGGTCCGAATAAAAAATAAAGTAAGACAGTTTTCTTAGTAATTTGTTGCTATTTATAAGTATATATCGATTTGATTTTAACTTTTGTTTTGAACACGATAACTGAGCCAAAAGTCGTAGAACATAATCCAATGGATTATAAGAATATTTTCGTAATTTTTAACAGTAATAATAATTGATGTTAACTTCGACTGGGCTGGACTAACATATTTGTTTCAGACTTGTGGTTTAGAGATACATTTCACTCTCTTTACCGATCAATTACCTAAGCAATACAATAGTTACAGTTTCTAAGACGTTTACCCAAAAGCAATTCAGTAAAAGGACCGAATAAAAAATAAAGTAAGACAGTTTTCTTAGTAATTTGTTGCTATTTATAAGTATATATCGATTTGGTTTTAATTTTTATTTTGTAACTCATAAGTACCTGAAACATAAAACCGAAAAGGAAATAAACAGCAGTTAGGAAACAATAAAGTGAAATAAAGTTAAATTTTGTATTAAGTACATGAATGAAATTTACTCGTTTTTTTAAAGAAGATTTACTTTCAAACCTTGTTTAAATCACGTATTATATTATTCATATTTCTTGCACCACGCTCACAAAATACACAACAATATATGTATGACTATACATATATACAAAACCTTAAAATTGCGATCACAAATTTTATTCATAATGCGATTTAATGTAATGTTATTTAAATTTGTTCACTAACCGCAAAACTTGTTTCAATGTCAATTACAAACAAAACAAGTGCTAAATTATAAACGTGAGATTTTTGCGCAATGAGTATAGTCTTATATTACTCAGATATATACTAGCTACGCACCCCGGTTGTTGTTGTATCTTTAAAAAAACAAACAAGTATAACACTGCAGGGTGAAACTAATCTAAAATAAAAGTAGCTTAAGTTATTCCGTCAAAATCGGTCTGATAAGTGAAACTCAATCTGCCATTGGAAATAATTTTGACTGCCTCGGTGGCGCAGTCGTAGCGTACGCGAGGTCATGAGGTCTCGGGTTCGAATCCTGGGTCGGACCAAATGTTTGTATGATCTGCAAATATTTGTTTCGGAGTTTGGGTGTTTTCTATGTATAATATGTATGTCTTTACAAAAAAAAAGTATTTATGTATTTGACGGCAGTCATACTGTATTACAGCTGCGAGAGACGGCGATTGGAAGGCGCTAGTGGAACGTGCACCGGACGCACCATTTAAAAATTATTTAGTCGATTTAATTTTATATCGATTATTTGGCTCAAAACACTTGGATTCAAACTAGTAAAATATTGTGACGTTATCCGCTCCCTAAGCGACCGCCTTTATAACGAGCTGCGCTGTTGAGACGGCACGCATTTCGAACGATTGCGTCCTGGTGCACGGACCACTGTCTCTCTACAGTCAGTACGGCACGATTATTGGATGTGGAACGTTATCTCTGATAATTAGTACTATCTTTATTGCGGTGGGTACGTGGACCACTGTCCCTGACAGTCAGTACTGACCTATGTGACCGCCTTCATTGGTATAGTAAGATATTTAACTAATTCTACACCTTTGTTTATTTCCTCGGTTTAAGATATTCTGATTTATTTGAGTTATTGAAATAAATTCTTTATATTGCCATATCTAACTTTTACTTCTAATGTCTGGGCCTAACCCGACATATTCATATCAGTTGTCCAGTACCCATAATACAAGCTTTGTTTAGTTTGGGACTAGATGGCGTTGTGTGTTAGATGTCCGAAATATTTATTTATTTACTTTAGTTCCACACACATTTCGGCAAAGCCAATAGCCAATACCAGTTTCCTTGATGGAATGTACCCGAAACCAACAACTTGGAGATCGCTTGGTTAGTGATAAGTTGATGGATGTTGGAAGATGTAACAGCATCCTGGGCAGTCATTTGACAGATACAGCTAAGGCTTTTCATAATTTGTATGCTGAATATTTAAAAAATGCCTACTATGAAGCGACATAGTCATAATTGTGGCTAGGTTCCGTATATAAAGGCTTAAAAAAATATCCGTACTAATATACTAACTAAAGCGACCAGTTCTCACGGATAATAGCAACGTTATCTGATATTGTGCATTAAGTTGTGGACGGTTTGCATGCCAGTACAACAGCACGACTTGTGTCCCGTATTGATGCCCAGTTAGCGGCGCTGATACGTTCATAATTTGTAATTATTCCTTGTAAGGATGTTGTTGGGTTGGGTTCTTGTTAACTGGTGTCTTTAGCTTTGCGTTCGATTGATTTTGTTGCATTCTCGTCTAGAAAAATCCAAATATGGTGTAGTGGTTTGAGCGGTCACCTCACCGATTTATACCAAGTTGAATGTTACGGATTCAATGCGTACATAGGACAACATTGGTCCACAAATTTTTGTCCGAAAACTGAGTGTTACTTGTCCTTGTAATCTTTTTTTTTACTTTTAAATAATGCTCCTTTTTTTACTGAATTTGTCCTAATGTTATTGAGTCTGANATAACTTGATTACTCTTTCGAAGTATATATCATAGAGCGGACATCCGACTGTCTTTTTTTCTATCATGGATACACAATATACTGACTAGAATCAAAACCCGATAAAGAATTGTTGTCATTGAAATAAAAAATAAAAACTCACAACTTCGATAGATTTTATTATCTATGGTCGTATTTACATGTCTGTATTGACGTTTCGTTTTTGCTCTGTCAATTATGTCACCTTTAGCAAGATGCGTTTTGCTTTTTTATTCATATTGAAACTTATTTAAATGCGTATTGTCTAGCCGGATATCCGTTGGTACAGCTATATTTGTCGCCCTTATACGTTAGTCACCAGAATATGGATTTGACGCGGTAATGACCCAAGCATTGTTCATTGGCCTTCATAAGATGGCAATGGTATCGATTCTTTACACTTAAAATTTAAATGAACTATAGTATATTAAGAATACTTCTCGTAATTATGTTAAAGAGTAGATACTAACCTTTATCAGTCGTTCTTTGTTTATCGTAAGAGAAATTTGTATTGTATTACGTGTCTTATGACATTTCTCGTTACCAGGGATTGGCATGTAGGTAAGCCATATTTGGATATTAGTTCATTTCGGTCATTTTGTAAATATAATAAGTAGTAATAGTTTAGACATTTTTGTAGTTTATTTCTATACTTCGAATGGAGTGAATTCGTTATTTTTGTATATTTCAAGGACATTATTTCGATTGAATTCTTAAAGGTTTACATCTTTTCTCAATTTAAAATGTTTTTGTAGGTTGTACTGACTCACCTACATAGTATTTTATATGCGTATTTATTTCTTCTATTTATATCTTCATTCCTTCATTCATACTCTAAATTTGTTTTTTATTTTATAAAATGTACATGTTTATAAAATTAAACGTTTGCGCAAAATAATGGGTTTACTGTATTAACACCTAAAATAATAGCGTTTTATCTATCAATTTTCATAGCAGAATTCAGCAGATATTTTCAAAGAAATTGAATTTTTAATTTTTATTATCGATTCTTGCACTGTAGACAATAAATCATAACGTGATTCAATGTAAAATTTATTTTTTTTATTTTGGAATCAATATTGTGTCGAATTAAGATCCTTAAACATATATGAAACTGATACAAAGAACATCTAGACTCAGAATAACAATTTATGGATCACACAGAGTGTTGTCCCATATGGTATTTGAACCTACAACACTCAGCGCACTAGAAAATGGTCACTATGCGGTCATCTGTGAAGTCAATGAACACAATACCTTACAAATTTTCAGGACAGTCAAAAGGTGTGTATGTACGTTATAACTATTGAAGATTATAAGAACGGACCTGATCGAAATATTTAACAAGCACAGTTAGTAAATAAAAGCTTTAAAAATTTCAATAGTTCATAAAGAATGTCTTTTTGTGACGCTGAATGCGTTATTGAACTAAGTCTGTTTGAAGTATGTGACATTGTTCACTTTTGAATGCATTCCAGAGCCACTGAAAGACAATGGCCGCCGAATGTCGACACAGGCAAACGGAGCGATCCTATTCGGCCAACAGATCTTTATCCATTCTGTAGTTTAAAACGACCATCCATAAACTTAACTATGTATCTATTATCTCGATACTTATAAACTTCTTTAATAGTTTAACATTTTAAATATATATTTTTTTAGTAATAATGACGTTATTACTAAACTATCAAATGTTTATATTTACGGTTAAAGAAACTTTATTTCTCAAAAGAATTTACAAAATTTACTTACTGAGAAAACATACAAAAATATTAACAAGTAAATCAAATGAGCGTTTTATATAAAACAAAAGTGGGTAGTAAAATATATTTTGTACAAGACTATGAATTTAAACTACACTTGAACACAGTAACACGATTAACTCAAGCAACTGAACCAAAGATGTACGATATCTATAAACAACATGGGACATTGTTATTGTAAGTACAATTACCAACTTTATTACTATGATGCGAATAAATACTATATTCTGTTAATGCTGAAACTTTCTGTTCGTACATAATTAGAAATGCAGATGAACATTATATATCGGTTTTTCTTTCTTTTTTTTTAACTTGATGAACTTTATTAGTTAGCGAAAATTACACTAATCGGTCCAATAGAAAGCATGAGCAGAATCCAAGAGTAGTGGTCAGCACCTACTCATTGCGAATGTAGACAATCCAAGTGACTCTTGTTATGGTGGGCTGTTGAGATGCTAGCACCCCCTGTAGAACCAATAACCGTTTGGGTAAACGAGTTCTTAGGTAAAGACCGCGTCTCTGCAAACGTAGTCTAGGCCGTCCACAGGCCAGGTTGAGTGATGATTTGTGCAAGGTGGCTGGCAGGAGCTGAATGCGAGAAGGCTCGACGTAAGTGGAACAATTGGAGAGGCCTACATATATATGTAGATAGGCTGATGATGATGATTGAGATTTTTGCATCATTTGTCCTCCGATCTCGCACTCACTAACGAAACACAACAGCACGAATGTTGTCATTTAAATGTGGTCTTGGTTGGGTTGGTTGGTTGAGAGGGTAGTATTTTCAGACTGTGCCGCTTCAGTGCGGGCAGGCGCTGGGAGGAATCCAGATGGCGTAAGAAAGCGGTTCCCGGATCCCTCCCGTCTCAGGCGCAGAGTGGCGCACCGGGTGGTTTTAGACGGTTCGATTCCGACACACCGCAAACCCCGGTGTGGTGAAGGCCCGAGGTGGTTTCCACATGTAAAAAAAAGAGGGTAATATTTTACTCATTAAGTTCAATTAAGTAACTGAATTAAGAAAAGGGAGCTAGTTTATAGTTACCTACTCAGAAATGATTTGTTTGATTTCAAATCTATCTAATCAGGTCACTACTTTTTATTGGATAACTCAATATTTTTTATCCGTTCCTTTTCACGTTATCATTACCACAGATTGCAGATTACCAAAGATTACCAAAGATGTTATGAATAAATACCTATTTTGACAACGATTCGACTGGTTGCGTTACAAGGAACGACTATTAACGGCATGTAGGCTGGTTAAAAATTAAAATGTTTTATCCATTTTATCACTTAAGTTCGAGTTAGCACTTTGAGAATAAATTACTGAATTTCAACTGCCGCACGTTTATACGAGATGATTTGATTCAATGATGAATGACATAGGCTAACTAGAGTAATTTATAGAAAGAACACAAAACTCTTTCTAATTTGAAACACGCACCTTAAGAGATACTGGTTTGGACATTAAAAGAGACAAATGATCCCTGAGTTATTTCTTTTATGGAGTAGGGGGCAAAGGAGCAATCGTATCGCCTGATGGTAAGTAATAACTGCCACCCATGGGGTGTCCATGGCAACAGAGGCGTCACAAGTGCGTTGCCAGCTTTTTGGGGGAGGAGAATGAGGGGACAGGTTAGGGTATGGGCCTCCGGTATCCCCCCAGTCAGGGAAACACAGAACAGGAGCTGATTCACACCGTTTTTTTGTGAGGCTGTAGTTTCACTCCACTCGAGATTCCCATTCGTGCCGAAGCGTGGCTCTCCCACGTTGAGTTTGTTTCATCTTTTCTTCTGAGGGTTAGTGACCTAATTGCTTTTCATTTCATTATACCGTAATGAACACAGGTATAGACTTTTGTATACTAAGTTTAGTTGGTTATCTCAAAAAAAATCTATCTAATTGTATAAATACATCCTTTTTTAAACAGATCTATAGCATGTACCTATCATGTAAAGACAGAGTACTGTTTGTCATACGATGTGAACGAACTAAGGAGCGATGCGTTGAATAAATAATGCATGCGTACTGAGACCCGTTGTCACAGCTGATTTTTATCTCTTTACAAATTAACATGGAATAATAACTGAGTCTGGTAGAATGGAAGTGTAAAAAGATATATAAGAATAAAGGATTAATTGTTGGTTTAGATATAACTTACTTTTCGTATAGATTGTAGAGGTTATAACCTAATAAAAAAAGTATTTACATCATTCAATCAGTTATTGATTCTTTTCTTTTTATGGTAAAACGAGCAGACGGATCGCCCATGAACTCCCGCAACAACAGAGGTGTCACAAGTGCGTTGCCGGTCTTTTAAGAAGGAGTACGCTCTTTTCTTGAAAATTCTTCCTACCAATTTTAGTTTAACTACTAGCTGGCCCCGCCGGTTTTGGTAGTAAAAGTAGCCTAAATTACGTCTTATATCATTGGGTATCAATAAAACTCCGTTCCAATCGATCCAGCCATTCCAGAGAATAGCCGGAACAGACTGACAAAAAATTTAAATAATGATTTTTTGATGTAAGCGACGTTTAATTTTTCATATGCATTTAGTGAAAAAAGCTGTTAATTTGAATTTACAAACAGTCACTCCAATTTTATTTTTTTTGTATAGATTAACTGTTGTTAGAAATATCGATAGTCATAGGATGAGTAATGTTCCAAATGATTCTAGATATTTATTTATTTATTCTGCATTCTCAAAATTCTTAGTATAGTTGTTTTATTTACAGATTTTTGACGAAGTATATTAATCACATACACAGAGAGAGAGAGAGGGAAAGAAAATCATTTATTCTGATATTCTGACACAACACATGGTTAAATCTATAAAAATGAATGAAAATGAAGTGTCTATTTAGAATTTTAAATTTATACCTTCTCACTAAATGAATATGGAAGTATATATACGGTATTCACACCAAAAATAAGTTTCCAAAATATTTATCTGTTTCTTCCGGCTTGTCTTTGGATTGGCTGGAACAATTTTGTCGAGACTTTCACTGCTGGATAGCTTACGACGATACTTTTATTAAAAGAGGAAATGTTTAAAAATTAATTATTTTAGAATAAAATTAAAACCAATGAAATAGTGAATAATATATAATTCAAAAACAACAAAAGATGACCTTGTACGTACTGTTTGTTCATTTAAATATTTTTATTTGAAATCTTCATGCACACATTAACATTGGCGAGCTTAATGCCCAAGGCATTCTCTACTAATCTTTTGGTGATGTAAAAATTTTGTGAGGTAGGTGCACTGTGGTGGTAGTCAGAGGTTATAGTATATACCAACTACACTTATTAATTAAAAATATGGACATATACATATATATATATACACTTATACTTAAACTTTACATACACTGTAGGCACCTATTACATTGTATCTTAATTAAGATTTTCCTGCCATCTCGTCAAGAGTTTTTGCCGTAAAAAGATAATAATTCCGTAATACATTATTTCACACACTGGTAACTCCAGTGATTTACACGGCTGTCGCCATTAAAGCACCAAATCTCCCATATCGTTCGTGACCCAATTTAAACAAAAATAAGTTTACACTTAAACCTGTCCCATAAATCCGTCCATACATTGATGAAAACCAAATCGAACAATGTTATCGCCGCCCATGGACACCCGCAATACCAGAGGCGTCATAAGTGCGTTGCCGGCCTTTTAAGAAGGTAGGTTTGAAGGTTGTATTGGTCCGGGAATAATAATTTGTATTGTAGGTAATATACGAACTTCTAATCGCATCTTCGTTCCAATTTATTTAGATTTTTGTCCATCAAGTTTTCCTTCATATAATGTTACCTACGTACTGTTCCAGACTATAAATCTATCTCGATGCTAAATTGTATCTACATTCGTCGAGTAGTTTCTGCATTTACTCTTATCACATATACATATATCCTCAGATAATTTGCTTTGAGGTAAAATGTGTATGTGGTAATAATTAATGTTTGTTTCGGAGTTTGGGTGTTTTCTATGTAAAAAATGTATGTATTTAAAAAGCGTATAAGTGTTCTATCCATCTTCCTCCAACCTGGAAATCGAACTCAAGACCTTAAGCATAGCACTCGCATACGCTACCACTGCGCCACCGAGGTATTTTACACATAGCCGGTGGACCAGTAGGTATTTTGTAGAATCCCTAGAGATTGTATTAATTTTCTAGGTAATGCATGTAATGGACAGTAATTATGTAGATACTATATACAAAATATTTAATATTTTGCCTGCACGCCCCTGGTATTGTATACATTGCCTAGGTATTGTATAGAAATACTCTTTAGCTATTCAATGAATGGCCTAGCCTAGGTCATTACTACGGCTCCGTTTAACTTGTGGTTTGCTTATGTTAGGTTTTTCTTGTGAAGGAATAGTTTTTATTTTAACCGACTTTTAAAAAAAGGAGGAGGTTATCAATTCAACTGTTTCATTTTTTTTATGTTTGCTACTTCAGAACTTTTGAGTGGACGAACCGATTTTGATGATTCTCTTTTTAATTGAAAGCAGGTGCTTCCCGTGTGGTCCGATTTTAATTTGGTTCAATTCCTGACAATACCATCCATGAGAAAACCCGCCCAAATAACTCAATGTCATGAGCATCGATTTCGATGATTCTTTTCGTATTTGAAAGCTGGTGCTTCCCGCGAGTACCCATTTAATTTAGTCCCGTTCTAGAAGTTGGTTTTTTTATCAAAGTTTTGTAATATACAACATAAAAAACTTTACCAATGTTTTCCCTATTTCCTTCCTCCATTGGTCACACGGCCGCTAGTTGAACGGCGCTGTTTAGTAAAAGGCTAGGCTATTGATTGAATGGCTAATTAAGCTAGTTGACTGCGACAGATACATTCAATAGGTCAAAACATTTACATTATTTCGAAATATATTGTTAACCTAAAACGTAACTACCGTATCATTAAGGAAATAACATATTGATGTATATGGACAAGCAATTTCATAAACAATCAATAGTTGTTTTAGCAAACCCTGAACTTACGGAACAATTTAATCTGGTTATATCTAACGTCATGCGTTAACAAGCCCATTAAAGGAAAAGATAATAAAGAAAAAGTTTAAAAACCCATAACTCGAATACATTTAGTTTTACTTGGGTTTGTTAATAACCAGCCAGTGTTAGTTATAAGTTCGTTTGGTGACAGGTGACAGACAACAACCTCGACTCATCCATCCTGTAAGAGTTGCAAGAGTCAACTATAAATAAATAATAATAAATAAATATTTCGGACATCTAACACACAACGCCATCTAGTCCCAAACCAAGCAAAGCTTGTACTATGGGTACTAGACAACTGATATGAATACATAAATACATTTTTTTTGTAAATACATACATATTATACATAGAAAACACCTAAACTCCGAAACAAATATTTGCAGATCATGCAAACATTTGGTCCGACCCAGGATTCGAACCCGAGACCTCATGGACAGCAGTCGCGTACGCTACCACTGCGCCACCGAGGCAGTCAAGTTAGCTAGATCTTTTTGACAGCTGTAAATTTTTACGATCGACATAATTTTGCAATGAAGAACATATTATTTTCTTAATTTAATGATTTCAAAAATTGTAAATATATTAAAAATACATGTAACACAAAAGTCCCTAAAGATTCAACTGCGTGACCGATTTCGAATGGAAGGTCTGAATTTTCTTTTTCACTTTTCGTCCCCTGTTTCTTTGGGAATGTTGTTTACTTTCATGGTCAGACCCACCTATTTAAATTTGGCGGGAGGTCCAAAAATAACCCTATGATATTAAATTGGTAGTTATTATGAATATTAAACCACCGTCGCTTATCTACCCAATGTGATATATGTCTAGCGCAATAAAGAATTCCACACATGATACACCCACACCACCTCGTCACAGTTACAAGTATTTTTAACCTTAATTTTTGGATCTAGATATTTTCTGTTTTCCATCACTAGCCCGTCTGTAAAAAAGATCAAGCTACCTTGTACAGGGTATAGAGAAAAAACTACGCAAGTCTATATCATTGCAAAGAGACGAAAAATTGAGACAACCATATACTAATTCATAAGGGCAGCGTGGTATAATAGGCCAAACCCTGCTTTATAAAGAGAGACCTATGTCTAGAAGTGGACTGTAAAAGGCTACTGATGTGATGATGTTTAACCAAACAAGTATAAACAAGTACAATACGACCTTCAAACCTTCAAATAAAGAGCGCACTCTTTCTTAAAAGGCCGGCAACGACTTGTGATGCCTCTGGTGTTGCGGGTGTCCATTGGCGGTGTAATCGCTTACCATTAGGCGATACGTCTGCTCGTTTGCCACTTATATCATTTAAAAAAAGGCCATCACAATACTATACAGTTCTTTTTGAAGTATGTATTGATCCAATCAAAGAATTCTTTACTAACAAAACGTCTGCCTAATTTCCGTTGATATTAAACCGGTTTAATGTCGTAAGTCTTAACTCATCTGCGGCTGTCCAGAGTATAGTAACTGTAGTTTTGGTCACGTTTGTAAAACGAATGAGCTTTAGAATTGATTGTGGTAAACAACTTAGAAGTTTGCGAAAAAAGAAACATTCTGTAGAACAAGTTAGCCTCTGTTTTAGCAAATTAACGATATTTTCGGAGACACGACCTTCAAAACTTCAAAAAAAAAAAAGAGTACTTCTTCTTAAAAGCGCTCGTCCTGACTAACTTCTGAGCTGCAGGAGCGTTGACTTTCATCCGGTGATCCACTCGTTTGCTTACTCTTTCTTTCCTAACCATTTCCCATTATTTTTTGTCGGCTCTCTTCGTTCTGCGTCGCCAGGACAATCTATCCTGGCTTGTCGAAACATTGTTTTGGGCTAGCTCTAAGTCCTTTGGCACCGTGGACTAGTCTGCAGTAGCTAGTGACTGCTCTGTCATAAAAAAGGTCTATATTCTGCCTGATGGAAAGCTTAAGAAGATACCAAGAGTTTTAAAGTTAGTTCCTAGGTCGGTTTTAAGAACTTGTTTATGCTAATATTCTATGCTATTGACTACCCTGTATGCCTAGTGGTTAGTGCTTCTGACTGATGAGTTGGAGGTCGTGATTTCTTTTTCCAACCACAACCAAGATTTCTGTGATGAGCATAAGGTCATTTTTACTATGTCTAGTTGCAATTTCCCTATGATATGTATATATTTAGAAATAGGCATATAATTATGTATATTCATCATTAGTTTGGTCATAAAATTAGGTAAATTGGGACCAGGTGACTCAATGTTTTTTTTTTTTTATATATTTAAGCTTTGCCTGATGGAAAGCATGAGCAGAATCCAAGAGTGGTGGTCACCATCCTCAATGCGAAAAAGAACAATGCTGCATGGTGACCCACACTATGGCGGCCTGGGGGGAAAGGGGATGGTGAGGGGGATAGGGGGCGTTGGATTGGGGTATGGGCCTCCGGTATCCTCACTCACTCGATGAAACACAGCGCAAGCGCTGTTTCACACCGGTTTTCTGTGAGGCCGTGGTATCTCTCCGGTCGAGCCGGCCCATTCATGCCGAAGCGTGGCTCTCCCACGGTATTAGACACATGAAAGATGTAAATTGTGTGAGATTATTTTTATTTAAACTACACACTAACTACTTACAAATACTTACTAACTTACAAATAGGAATTTCTGAAAAAGTTGTTATCTGTATGAAATTCAATAAACTTTTTTTGATAACAAAAACAGCGACAGTTAATCAGAAAAATTTCATCAGTAATTTGAGAAACTATCTCTTCGGGATCTGAACTGAATGGTTCTCAGAAACGAGTAATAATGTCAACGAAACACACATATAAGTCGCCCCATGTTCTATTCATATTAAACTGGTATAAACTTAAAATAAACATGGTGTGTCGTGTGGTGTATAAATGTGCATCTGTGTCATACAGTGTATGGACACCATCCTGCAGGGGTTTATGGGATATTTGTAAAGTAATATAATAAGTGCCAGTTAGTTTTTCACATCCCAAGACAGTGTGTTTTATAGAAGTTATATTTACTGTAGATATGTTTTATCCTATCATCATCAGCCTATCACAGTACACAACTAGACGTAGGTTTCTTCAATGGTCGCCACTTAGATTGATTAGTTATATTGTAAACCAAAACGAAAGAGATGATAAAAACACAATTGGAAACTGCCACCATGTAACCAATGGCGGTTCATACATTTACTTAGTAGAAAGAATGACAAAGATTTTTTCACGTCGATAGATAAATTACAACATAAACAGAATTGAAAATAAATAAGAAAACCATAATTATCTTTATTTGCAGATTTTATCTGCTAATCAGGAACTGGTGAAATCGACCCTTGAATTCAAAAATATTGGGATATTTACAAGTGTCCTGTTAGAATTATGGTGTTCGTAGCAACCCGTAGGGCGCAGGATGACCGGCTCCAGTTGCTAACCAGTAACCAGAAAGAAATAGTGTCCGATTACGTTTCACCGATTTCCGTGTTCATTCATTCATTCACTCATTCACCCATGAATTATAATGTTTACTTAATAATAAACTTTATAAATCCACCGCCGATATTTTTTACTTACCGTTTCCCAGATTAAAATGTGCCTAAATAATTTGAACGGACTGCGGGTTGTTTGTTTTGCGGTGTTATTTTATGTATATATACTGTATATTGTTATGTTAATTATAATAGCTATTGTGGTTCCGTTAATAAGAAAAAAAACTGACATGAAAGATGAAAACAGTCTTTGAAATGGTTTGTATATTATATATTGGTGTCATAGTCTCTTAGAATACGAAAATCCGTCGGTCCTGAGTCCGAACTCTCTTTGATAGTGTCAGATAACTGCTTCATCGGATTATGAGAGTGAGGGATCAGAGAGTGCACTAGTATTTGCGCACACACTTGTGCACTATAATATCTCATCGGCAGATTGCTGGTCTCCGTTGAGACTGGCCGCCTAGTCTGAAGTCGGCTAGGAGTACAGCATAAGTGTCTCGATTAGAGCTAAATTGATACAGTTCTTTCTATGTTCTTGAAGTGTTCACAAATAATTTCACACTTTTAAATTATTAAATATACCTAAATAATCTTTTTTTTTCTAAATTTAGCAGTACATTTTTAATGTACTGAAATCGAATATGGCTTAAATCGAACCAGACGTGAATGCTCTACGTAAAAGAGTTCGTTGAGACAGGGCTTACTCAAATCCACGAAGACAAATCCTCGAAAACATTGGATCCGCCCTACCGAAGTACTCTTTAATAAAGACGAAGCCCTATAGAAAAATGTTATTAGATTCGAAGGACCAATTAAGCTAGTAACACTGACTGCTAAGCTGGAGATCATGTATTCGAATCCGGAGTCCCACCCAGGACAAATCTATACAAACAAATAAAATTGGAATGTATTTGTAATATTAAAATAACCGCTTTTCACTAAATGAATATGTATGTATACACGGTACATATACCAAAATAACATTTTTTCAATTTTTGCCTCTCTGTTTGTTCCGGGTAATCTCTGGAACGGCTGGACCTATTTCGACGGAACTTTCAGTGACAGATAGCTGATTATATAAGGAGTAACTTAGGCTTTTTTGAATAGCTTCGCTCCGCGGCGTTGCATATGAAGAGCACGACCATTTGTTCTGTGTCTGAGTATAATTTTTGTATAACTAGCGACCAGGCCCGAATTTGCACGGAATTCTTTGAAATTCTCAGATTTCCTCTACTATGATATGCACATATGTCATATAATATAAACCTTACTTTTGAATCACTCTGTTTCAGAAAACTGCATTAAAATCCGTTGAGTTGTTTAAAAGATCTAAGCGAACAGATATCGAAAGGGACTGCTCTTTATAGTATTTTATGTAAAACTGTATATATATAGAAATAGAAGATGTATAAATTTTATAGCGTGGGAGAGCCACGCTTCGGCATGAATGAGCCGAGCCGGGTGGCTCGGTTCTCACAAAACCGGTGTGAAAGAGCGCTTGCGCAGTGTTTAATCGAGTGACTTAGCATACTGGAGGTCCATACCCCAACTCCTCCCCCATCCCCAAAGGCCGGTAACGCGCTTGTGTAGCCTCTGGTGTTGCGGGTGCCCATACGCAACGGTAATCGCTAACAATCAGGCGATAGGTCTGCTCGTTTGCCCACTATACCACAAAAAAATGTAAGATTGTTTATCAACAGGCAGACAGGTTTATTCAGCACAGGCTCTACTTAGTTTTGATGTCAGAAACTCCTCACTCAATGTGTGTAATGCAATTATTATTATTTAGGAAAAACAACTTACAAGTAAAAAGTAATGTACAGAACATGATTTTTCGCCACGTTACATGTAATATTTGATTCATTAGATTTAAATTGACTGCCTCGGTGGCGCAGCGGTAGCGTATGCGACTGCTGTTCTTGAGGTCTCGGGTTCGATTCCCGGGTCGGATCAAATGTTTGTATGATCTATAAATGTTTGTTTCGGAGTTTGAGTGTTTTCTATGTATGATATGTATGTATTTACAAAAAAAAGTATGTATGTATTTATATCAGTTGTTTAGTACCCATAATACAAGCTCTGCTTAGTTTGGGACTAGATAGCGTTGTGTGTTAGATGTCTGAAAATATTTATTATTATATTATTATAAATTTTGTGACAATTATTTTTTTATTGTTGCAGGTAAATACTGATCTCCTATCAGTCCAAGTACCAATAGGCACAAGTAAATTAAAGATGTAGAATTATTTGCTAATATAAGATACTCAGTCAATGGAAAGCTGGTATTCGTCGTCATAGCCCAAAAGGTTTGTACCTAATTCCTTACATATTTTAATAAAAGAAAAATCTATAGTGGACAATCTGCAACTGTAACGTTTGAGATTCCTTTGCCCAACTTTTTCATTATTTTTAACACGTCAAGAATAACTTTGAAAAACTTTAACCTGACCACGTACAAGCAATTGATAAATTTCCTCCTTGGGCCAGCGGTTGACACACGACTGCCAATCAAGAGGTCTCGGGTTCGAATCCCGAGTCGGGCCAAAAGTGTTATTGAGTTTTTTGGTTATGGAAATACTTAATAACAACTCGGAATTTGAAAGTTGGGGTCTGAATCCCCGTGCTTCGGAGAACACGTAAAGCGGTCTTGCGCCTAATCTCTCCCCGGTCGTGTCGGTGAACCATCCCATCCGATTATGAAAGAGAGGGAACAGATAGTGCATCTATGTTTGCGCACACACTTGTGCACTATAATATCTCCTGCGTAGTTGGCTGTTCTCCGATGAGAGTGGCTGCTTTGGCCATCGGCTAGGAAAAGCCTGTGACACGTTTTATGGATACCTAATTAGTTTTGGTTTCTTTAGTTCAAGGTTTACCATGTAACATACAGAGAATATGCTAAAACTATTACCGTTCCCCTTTTGACTTCACCACAGTCATTTGAGAAGATAAATATGAGTTTTGTTAATTTTTAGTTTCTTTTGTCAAAGAATTTTTTACTAATGAATATTGTTTTTACAGTATTAGATATTTATTATAAAATTTTCTGTAATTTTATCTTCATTAAATAAGCTATCTAGATCGATTTATCGCCCCTGAAACCCCTACATACTAAATTTCGAAAATCGTTGAAGCTTTCGTTTTTGAGATTGAGACTATTTATTTATATATACAAGAACTGTTCAGTTAAGAGTATTAGGTAGGGTATAACGTAAATACAAAGACGCGAAAAACTTGAACGTACTGTACTATATTGTACTGTACAGTAACAATGTCCAAACATTCTCATTGTAGCACTCCCAATTGAAATGTCAAGTATTTGAACTTCAATCCATTGTTGTGATATGCATCAACCAATTTAACTACTTGCTCAGGGAGTAATAAGAAGTTGTACACGATTCGAAGATGTTCAAAGTTTTCTTCTATCTACTCGTATAAAGAGTGTTTTGATGTTACGAGCTATTTCGCAGATAGACCTATGATAATACAGCATATGTGATTTACTCTAAGCCAATTTCGATCGCCACGATGAGACCAGCCTACCACACAGGAGATATTATATTGCACAAAGGTAGCTATCTAACATAGGTGCATTCTCTGTTACCTCATTCCCGTAATCCGATAGGGCGGATATCCAACAGGATTGGATAGAGATCAGGAACGACTGCTTTACTTCCTCTCCGAAGCACGATTAAGCATTTTTATTTTCGGAAAACCCACTCAATCACTCTTTGCCCCGACTCAGGAAGTGAACCCGAGTCCTCTTTATTTTATTTTTGTATTATAAAGACAGCTCTTATCCTGTGTCTATCTGGGTATACTTTACAAACATACAAATACTAAATTATATACCTAAATATACATATGTCTAAATATTCTATAATCTAGAACCGTTGTCCTTCTCAAAACGATGCTTTGGTGCTAATTAATTTCTGTTGTTGCGTCGCTACCGAACCTTCCTTTTTTTTGTTTTTGCCAATCTTTAGAACATCGTTTGACTTAACTAACAGTAATTTTTAGTTTGATTTCTAGTGTTGTTTTTAGAAATTTTAGAACAGCAGAGTAAGCACCAATGAATAATGTAAAGTCTGGTCTTGGTTGCCGCGACACAAGCCTCGAGCTCAGTGCGGAAACCGTCGATAAGTTCAAACTTGTAATTTGTTTATGAACAAATAATCAGATAAATACATCGTTTCATGTATGTTTGTGTAGTCACCCAAAGAACACCCGGGCTTAGAACAACTATTTGTGGATCACACAAAGTGTAGTCCTATGAGAGGTTTCTCACTCAGTGCAGTAGAAAGTGGAGTCCGATTAAACCATTTAACTAACCGTGGAATCTCATACACTACTCGCTAGAGTAGCGAGGCAATTCCTCAATATTCAAAATATTTCAAAATACAGATATGTAGAAGCTCGGGCCNTGTTAGTTATTAGCTCATTAGTTGACCTACTTGCTTTTTACAAAATATTCGGTTGAATTGAAAATCTGTCTGTTATAGAAGAATCAAATCTCAAATCTGTATAATCCGGTATTCTATACAATACCTAGGCAATGTATACAACACCTAGGCAATGTATACAATACTTAAAACGTGTAGCTAATGTGTGAAATATGATATATTTTATACTTTGCATAGGTATTCTGATTTTGCATAGGTATATTGACTGCCTCGGTGGCGCAGTGGTAGCGTACGCGACTGCTGTCCATGAGATTTCGGGTTCGAATCCTGGGTCGGACCAAATGTTTGTATGATCTGCAAATATTTGTTTCGGAGTTTAGGTATTTTCTATGTATAATATGTATGTATTTACAAAAAAAAAGTATATATGTATTAATATCAGTTGTCCAGTACCCATAGCACAAGCTTTGCTTAGTTTGGGACTAGATGGCGTTGTGTGTTAGGTGTCCGAAATATTTATTTATTTATTTATTTATTGTAGATTGCTTAGGTAGGAATATTAGTCCCCAACCCGCACTTGGCCAGCGTGGGGACGTATGGCCTTAACCCTCTCCTGAGAGGAGACCCGAGCCCAGCAGTGGGACATTATGGGTTGTTGTTGTTGTTGTTGCTATGTATATTATGTATATATTTGTATTCTGTAATTAAATATACATATTGCCGGTAACATAATATATATAATCTGAATCTCCGAAACGGCTCCAAAGATTTTCATTAAAATTTAGAATCCAGGGGGTTTCTCGACGGGCGACGACAGGGGCGATTTATTGATCTAGTTAAAATACATTTTTAGAATATTTACGAAACTCGGTCCTCCAGGTACATAGCTTTATAAATAATAAGTGTAATTTTGGGCTCACCTTAATGGACATAAAATAGACTTAATAGAGACCCATTTTATTGTATATTAAATAACAGTAGTCTTGTGATTTTCCGTTAGCACAACTTTAGTTATTGCAGTCAGGCACCATGAAATGCTACGGTTCACCCACATTAATTGCTATAAATAATCCCATGGTAGTTAGTTTAAATTGAATATTAGTCTATGGTCCGTTTAGTTGTCGGCCTTGTAATAATCTGTGTAACTATGAAAAATTAAATGTTATTCGCTTTGGGTATGCTTCTTTTGTTGTTTATTTATTGATTTCACGAGGTTAAACTACAACTAGGTAATGGTTATTTATTATCTAATAGACTAGTTGAACCTATTAATATAAATAACATAACTTATAACTACTAGTGAAGAATTTAGAAACTCAACAGATTTTTGGGGAAACTTAAGCATACTTTTCTCAACGGTGTAATGAGTGTTATTCTGGTATGTAAGTTAATATAATTATATAAATCGTAAAAATGTTAATAAGGAAGGCATAGACTATGCCTTATTATACATATTTATATAATATATGGCAAAATCAGGCTGCATAGTTCATTAAAAGTATGTATGGCTGCTAATGGGTTGGGTACTATTTGCCATATACACTAGATGAACCCCGCGGTGTTTTCCGCGGTATAAGTTCACCCCCAGAAAGCGCCGCGGGTCGGATCATTTTTTTTTATGTAAAAGATTCTCGAATCCTGAGGAATAGAACAAAATATTTCATTAAAATCAGTTCAAACGTACAGGACGAGTTTAGTCACATACACACGCACGGAAGATTTAGACGATATACGAGTGAAGTAGGCTCAATGGGGCGTATCAGTGCTCAAGATTTATGTCAAATAAAATTCGCGCCAAAAAGCGCGCGTTTTCTGTTCTTGACTCATGTGTAGAGATAAGAGTACATAATTTGTAAACGTATCATTACTTATATTTTGCAAGTTTTAATAGTTATTTCGTACTCAGCCAATATAAAATATATAAGTAGAAGATAAAAATGCTATTACGGAGTTGAAATAAGTAACTCTTAAAGTCGCAATAACATTTAAACAGTAACTGTGTACTGTGTTTTCTACTTAAATGCGAAATTAGTACTAATACAGGTTAAGTGACAAAATGCACAACAAAAACAATTCAATGAACGTTATGTAAACATTTACAAGTCATGAATTCATTGTACACAACAGTAAACAAAACAGTCTCTAAGACGCTACTTATAGCATCTGTTACAAAAGTGAGGTCGTATCTAGATCTTATGCATGGATGGATGAGTCCGCGCCGCTGTCATTTCGCAAGATACAGTTAAATGGAGGGGGCGATGAATGATGTGCTATTATTATAATATATTATTTAAAACTAACTAGTGTACTAAACCCTGCGGTGAAACAACAATCATAACGCCGCGGGGTAAACTTAGTCTAAAAAGGAAGCCTATGTTACTATATATTAGCTATTTGCCCGTCTGCTGAATCGGTCTAGCCGTCCAGAAATAAACCGGAAAAAACAGTCAGTCAAAAATTGTAAAAAGTGTTATTTTGGTATATGTAACGTATATACCTATAAACATATGAATTTAGTAAAAAGCGATTATATTTATATTACAAGCAGACACTATAATTTTATTTATTTGTATAGATAGACGTTTAAACCAAGGACTGCGGTTTCGACATTTTACTGAGGCGATTAAAAAGCATACTTCCGTTGAACTACGTGGTCAGAAATTACTAAACTGATACCTACTTCCTTCCTTCCAATAATATATGAAACGGATAATTTTCATATATTTTTAAGCATACCTAAGCAATCTACAATAAATAAATAAATATTTCGGACATCTAACACACAACGCCATCTAGTCCCAAACTAAGCAAAGCTTGTGCTATGGGTACTAGACAACTGATATTAATACATATATACTTTTTTTTTTGTAAATACATACATATTATACATAGAAAACATACAAACTCCGAAACAAATATTTGCAGATCATACAAACATTTGGTCCGACCCAGGATTCGAACCCGAGACCTCATGGACAGCAGTAGCGTAAGCTACCACTGCGCCACAGAGGCAGTCAAATGTCAAATGTCTCTGATATTATCTAATTAGACATAATTGAAACATTTTTTTAACTGTTTGTTAATAAATTCTAATTATTTTAATGCTGCATTTAAAAAAGAGGTTTTGAATTCTTTTTTTTTTCGTTTTCCCGTATTTTGTGTCAACAACAAAAGTAGCTTAAGTTACTCCTTATAATACCAGCTATCTTTCGGGGAAATTCCCGTCAAAATTGGTCTAGCGATTTCAGAATCTCTCGAACCTAATCTGGAACATAAAGGTAAACTTCAAAAATTGTTTTTTTAATGCAAGTCTCGTATTCCGTTTCATATACATTTAGTGAAAAACAGAAAAGCAGTTATATTTAAATTACAAACATATACTTTTATTATTGTTAAGAATTATAAATAAGTATGTCATGTAAAGTGTATGCATACACCGCTTCTATCCATGCTTATCCTACTAATATTATAAGCGCGAAAGTTTGTAAGTATGGATGGATGTTTGTTACTCTTTCACGTAAAAACTGCTGAATGGATTTTAATGAAACTTTACAATTATGTAGCTTATACATCAGAATAACACATAGGCTACTATTTGCTGCGATAACCGACTTATACGAGGGCGGAGCCGCGGGCATAAACTAGTATTATAAACACGAAAGCTTGTATGGATGGATGTTTGTTTCTCTTTCACGTTAAAATTACTGAATGGATTTTAATGAAACTTTACAGTAATATAGCTTATACATCAGAATAACACACAGGCTACTATTTACTGCGATAATCGACATATACGAGGGCGGAGCCGCGGGCATCATCTAGTATTATAAACACGAAAGCTTGTATGGATAAATGTTTGTTTCTCTTTCATGTTAAAATTACTGAATGGATTTTAATGAAACTTTACAGTAATATAGCTTATACATCAGAATAACACACAGGCTACTATTTACTGCGATAATCGACATATACGAGGCCGGAGCCGCGGTCATAAACTAGTATTATAAACACGAAAGCTTGTAAGTATGGATGGATGTTTATTTCTCTTTCACGTTAAAATTATGAATGGATTTTAATGAAACTACAGTAATATAACTTATACATCAGAATAACACATAGGCTACTATTTGCTGCGATAACCGACATATACGTGGGCGAAGCCGCGGGCATTGACTAGTGTTATAAACTCGAAAGTTTGTAAGTATGGATGGCTCTTTGTTTTTCTTTCACGTAAAAACTACTGAATGGATTTTAATGAAACTTTATAATAATATAGCTTATACATCAGAATAACACATAAGCTACAATTTATAAAGATGTTGTGTGAATTGTCAAATATATAAAAAAAATGCGCAGATGAAGTCGCGGGCACCAGCTAGTATATTATAAGTTCGAGTTATACGATATTATAGTTGCATAATGAGTATTATATTTTTGCTGTAACGGCAATGGTATTGCTGGAAAAACAATAACTTTATTATCCAATTACAAGGTATAATGTAGTTATTAATAACTATACTAATATAGTCACTAGACTATACTGGTTGATTCAGAATATAATACTGTGATGGAAATGTAAAAATATAGATTATTTGATATTAAAGTAATGGGCATGATGACAGTAACCAAGAACCACTCAAATTATGTATTTATCTGATAAATTGCCGTGGGAGAGCCACGCTTCGGCATGAATGGTTCGGCTTGACCGGGGTGATACCACGGCCTCACATAAAACCGGCGTGAAATAACGCTTGCACTGTGTTTCACCGAGTGACTGAGGATACCGGAGGCCCAACCCCTTCCTCATCCCTATCCTCATCCCCATCCGCCAAAGGCCGGGAACGCACTTGTAACGCCTCTGGTGTTGCAGTTGGTGATACGTCTGCTCGTTTGCCCACTATCCCATAAAAAATGGGAATTCTCAGAGTATAAAAATCGTATTTATTTCTATGCTTAGAGCGATGTTAACAGTTAATTAACAAAAATAAAACCACAAATATAGCAATCCGCCATGTTAAGTTGAACACCAATCAGAAAGAGTTACGTCACGTGTATGTAAACGTCATTTTTTGGATATAACGATTACTTTTATATTTTAAGTGCTTTAATTGACACCGGTTATAAAATCGTGAATTCAAATAGCATTTTTTTTCTTAGTGGGTCCCCTTCCTAAAGTAACCATATATTCCCTATAAAAATGGATATTCACAATAATTACGTCATCATAGTTGGCAAAGTGCGATCTTTTAATACCTCTGTCCACCCCTTGTCCCCTCTTCCATGTAAATATGTATGCATATTATACAACACGCAAGCAAGGGTGCAAGCAGCGGGTGACATGATTGATTTCGAAATGCAAGCAACTTAGCCATTATGTATTCTAGCCGACGAATTGATTCTGTTTCATATGTAAATGTAGATGTTTGAAGAGCAGGGAATCAGTCGTAGGTTACAACACATCAGTATAAGTCTGTTTACCTCATATCACGATTTGCACAAGATGACTGGCAGATGTGTGAAGCCCAAAAGCTATAAGATTGGCGAACACTAAGGGAAGCCTATGTCCACTGTGGACTGCCATAGGCTGATAATAATGATCATAACATCCACTAAGCTATTAGGCGAACGTCAAATAATACAAGCTAGTAATGCAGTTAAAAATCGAGTTTTAATCATTATCGATTTGAAATCGATCCTAATAAAATTAAAAAAAAAACCCTACGCAAGCATTTAATCGAGTAATCATACGCGAAAAATGCCTTACATCAATCTGGAAATGAACTGATACTCTTACACTGCTGAACGAACATTAACCAAATATAGAAAGAACCACCGCAAGGAAACTGGCTTTCATATGAAAAATAATCGCAACCAAAAAGGAACCATCCGATAGTAAACTACGATACCACTTTATTTAACATTATAATACATTTTGCAAACTATATTCTTTAAAATATATCTTTGACCGAAAATCGCGAAATCTTCATCTATCTATTAATATTCAAACGATGTCAAATAACGCTAAAATAGTGTCTGCTATCGAAATTTGATACAATTTTCTACTACTACACACGAAAAGGTGAAGTAACTCGTTCGTTCTCGTTGTCTCATCATCAGATTAAGATCATAAGAATAATATCGGTTTTTTCTTAAAATTTAATAAATATTCAACTCTTTTTTTTATGGATTTAAGGGTAAATGAACAGACGTATCGTCTGATGGTAGGCGATTACTGCCACCCATAGAGAGTCGCAATACCAGATGAGTCACAATGTGTTGCCGGCCTTTAGGGGTTGGACGGAGGGATTGGGGTAATGGCCTCCGGTATCCTCACTCACTCGGTGAAACACAACGCAAGTGCTGTTTCACACCGGTTTTCTGTGAGGCCGTGGTATCGCTCCGGTCAAGCCGACCCATTCATGCCGAGCCGTAGCTCTCCCACATCAAAACGCTACTTATCTTCAAAGTAAAGATTTCTATTAAGTATGTTAAAAAGGAAAAACCGTGCATTAATTATCTAGGTTCCTACTTAAACTATCAATTTAGTAGGTATATTGAAGTAAATGCACAACTTCAATATATATCTACACGGTACACACACTCTGTACTTGGTAGGTTTGTCTGAACAAAGTTGTGTTATGAAACATACACGCTCCGACTAATTGTAAAATTGGACTGGACTCGCAAACTTGTCAGTTGTCATATGCATGCACCCCACCGTGTTTAGTACCAGAAAGAAACCATCCAAAACAGTCACAAAATAGAATAATAGACGATCCAAACTAATGATCATACTAGTTGAATACATATAATAAACATTAGTACGCAAAACTACATCAAAGCACAGACAGCGTACCTGAGATTATTATTCACGTCTCCCATAAAGTACCATAAAACATTTCGTTCATGTCCACAACAATAGCAATAACATCTTCGTTCAAATTAGCAGACATTGTTACTAATGTACCTACTTGTTTAGTGTAGTCATTATTATTAACAACTGAGTACGAAACTATTATACTTAGCTATTTGGAATTAATTAAA
Organism: Hyphantria cunea; assembly: GCA_003709505.1. NCBI lineage: Eukaryota > Metazoa > Arthropoda > Insecta > Lepidoptera > Erebidae > Hyphantria > Hyphantria cunea. The sequence continues at coordinate 50,544 of PKRV01001262.1, forward strand.
TAAACCATATTCAAAGTAGTTGGTTCATTCGTTTGTATGGCGCAGCGCGGTCGTCACGCGCCTTAGTAAAATTAAAAAAGTAACTCGGGTTTCTCGCTATAAATTAATATGACTTTTTAACATAGACAATTTAAAAAAAAGTTCGTAAATATTAATTTGTTTTGTGATAGAGTTAAGTGAATATAAAAAATCTATATAATATAAATATTTTAAGTGAACTTTAAAAATTACTGTGCCAATGGTTCGAGAAATGGATTCATATGGTTTTTTTAAACGTAAGTAAATGAAGTATTAACACTACAATTTTTCCTTATTAAAAATATAGCATTAATCACATTGTGAGTTTGTTACGAAATATCATCTATTATCTATAATATACATATTAAAATGACAATAAAAATGACAGAGATATAGTAATCTTTCACTATATTATATAATACTAACTCACCCGGCGAACTTTGTACCGCTATATTCATTTTCGTGAAAATTTTCTGAATTACCGAAATACTTTAGTATGCCCGTGTTAACTTACCGCAGGGCCGCAGTGTATAGGAAGGCTAAAAAAATAATACCTATTGTTTTCTTTCATTTTTTTTTGTACAAACCATGTCCTGACAATAAAAAACACACGAAAATACTATGATCCAAATTGGTGCAGTCGATCGGAAGTTATGCGCGTATATACATTTTTGTGATTTATTTTTTTTATAGATTAAAACTATAATTATTTCATTTTGTCTACAGTTTTTTTCTTGCCTAGTAAGTAAACATACAAAATGAGTGAAAACACGCGATAAAAGCGATAATTAATTAAATTATGCAAAATAAGTGACAACAATAGCTGTAAAGTGTCAATATGGAAAACAAAGACTTTATTCTGAGTGTTTATTATAATACTCAATCTGAATTTCACGAGAGGTGTGAGTTCTGGAACTTGTTAATGTATTTATTAGTAGCATTTGTCTAGTCTGTACAGTAAATTACGAATTTATAATATGTAGTATAGATGTTCATGATATTGTGGTGTAAATCGTTAAATACCATCATTCAAAAGTTTATAATACAAGTTTCTTGTGAACATAATAGTTCCCGTTTACGAGTGCTTAATAAAAACTATCTATTTAAATAGAATTAACCATAAGCTAGGAAAATCAGGAATATTTTTGTCGTAATATAGCCTATTTCACTGGTAGAGTAGCAAAATTGTTCCCCCTTATCTAAGGGCCAGTGTCTGTATTTCCTAGTTTCAGTTAGTCATTTGCCATATAACACTATCTGACAGATAAAATTTGCTGAAGATATACTTAACTAAAACTTCTTAATAGTCTATCAGGGACTTCATAAGTAGGTGGTAAAATTGGCCCTAAACATCGCAGACGAGTTCATAATTTTACAATACTTTGCCTCTTCTCTTGGGCGAAACGTCATCATTCAGTTAATTGCTACTCTACGAACTTCCGATATTTTTTTTTATTTATCGAACATCTACCATTCTATGACCTAGTAGTTTACAAATATTATTCTACACTTGGCAATTCCACTTATCCGTATAACTGCACTTTTAACCGCTATTGCTTTCATGAAACGTTAATATTTATTAAAGTAGGTATATGTATATGAGTCGAGTAAACTCAAATAATGCTACTAATTGACAGTAATAACTTCACGGCGCATGAGTAAAATGGGGATTCAGTCTATTTACTAAATAGGTAACAGAGAGCGATGCTCCTGATGTGCCATATTATAATATAAACAGTAATATGTGTATAATAGGGCTCCTAAAAAGGCGGAAAATCTTGAAACTTTCTTTTCTAGTACGGCATCTGCCTAGCACGCAGCTACGCGCAGCTAGTAGAAGGAGTAATCGAATTTACGTTGTAACTGAATAATCGTTGGTCACTGCTGGTTGATCTTGGTATACGGGAGTACCAGTGATGGGTGTATGGGCGGGATTAGTCCCTTTAAAAAACTGAACTGAAATTACAGACGTCAGGCCAGTATGGTTCCCCAGCTTCTAGTATCCGAGATGGTGTGCAGTTTTTAGTTGGTTCGAGTCCAACATAATCACCAGTCAATGGTATCCGAGATTTCCGTACAAAAAAACCCACTATGGTAAACCTAGCCTGTCTAATGAGGGGCCTAGTTCTAGCAGTGGACTGTTAACGGCTGCTTATGTGATTTTTTTTTAACTCCGCCCACCCACCCACCTGTAGAACTCCTGTAAACCAAGATCAACAGCAGTGACCAACGAACACACCGAGCTATGACACTCGGAAAGTCCCAAGAAAAATTGAACTGTCTTGGAACCCGCCACGACATTAATCAGAAGCAAACTGAAGGAGTTGGAAATTTAATAAATATATTTTAATATATAATAATAAATTGATGTGTTATTCGTACATTTCGTACGCGCGACAGTACGCTTCTTATGGCACAGAGGAGAAATAAACAGACGAGTTACCTGATGTCAAATGACTACCACCGTGGATATATACCGGTTATTCATGAGTCCCAGAATGACTGGCTGCCCTCTAAGTCACGCCCAGTCACCGGAGCGTAGCCTGGCTCCCAGAAACACGGGAGCCAGGCCGCTCTTGGTTTGAGCTTCTATATCTTTAGCCTCTATATCATTTTGGTTGAGCTGTTAAATTTCTGGTAAATCGCCGTTCACAACTGGACAAAGGCTTCCCTAAAGGAACGCCAAGAATGTATAACCCAGTATTGGATAACCCGCACCAATCGTCTGCCAAATGCCTAATACTAGACCAAATTAATCATTTTATCCTCTGCCTACCACCTTGGGGATATAAATATGTATGTATAGATGATTGGATACTGTCAAATGCATTTGCTGAGGTTTATTGACTGCCTCAGTGGCGCAGCATTAGCGTATGCGACTGCTGTTCTTGAGGTCTCGGGTTCGATTCCCGGGTCGGGTCAAATGTTTGTATAATCTACAAATGTTTGTTTCGGAGTTTGGGTGTTTTCTATGTATGATATGTATGTATTTACAAAAAAAAAAGTATATATGTAATTTTATCAGTTGTTTAGTGTCCCATAATACAAGCTTTGCTTAGTTTGGGACTAGATGGCGTTGTGTGTTAGATGTCCGAAATATTTATTTATTTATTAACATAACATAATGGGATAATGTGTCAGGACATGCCATTAAGCGTCGACAGGTACCGATAAATGTTCGTTAATTTTGAGCGTCTGAGTTATTTATCTTACCTATTTATTATACACACCACTAGTTTTAATATACATGCATTTACTAGAACAAAAAAAAATTGCTAAATTACATTGACAACACGGCACAACTGATCCTTCAAAAGATTATAATATTATTAAAATAATAGCTCCTCCATATTTACAAGAATAAGATTTGAAAGGTTGTTTCTTTTCAAGAGGTAAGTTACCAATTGTTTTTCTAAATCATCGGTTAGTCTGAACGTCCATTCAGCGTAGTAAACAGACAACCTTAGTCATCAATGCTACCGGACACTTGAGGCAACACATTCATAACTGCTGAACATGCGAATCGCTCGTAGGCACATCACGCCACTGTCACTAGACTAAACAATTTATAATTTCTTGTCTTGTCAGCAACCATTGTACATTATAAGACAGACAAAACTTTTAGGCAACCAAAGGCAGTGTCAAAATATCTAACATATTTTGACACTGCCTTTGTTTGCCTAAAAGTTTATTTATGATGTACTATTGAGCCTGTTGATCTAGACTATAGTGTTTAGGGACGCTGGCATAACCATAGGTGGTATCCGAGGGGGCTTCTGAACAGAAAACAGGATACACTGCCAGAGATCATAAGATCAATACCCATGCCTGACAAATAGTTATGAGATGGGTCATTCTTTTTAAATCTCGATCTAAATTCATACATATTAAGCATTTAACTATGTACACAAGTATGGTCATAACCTAATATTCCGCTCCGTATAATGGACTGCTCGCGACTTCATCCGCGTATAATAGTGACTTTGGGTTACATTTATGCTACCTTTCATCCCCCTTTAAACCCCCTTACAACCCTTTTTTCGCATTAAAAAGCCTATGTTCTTTCTCAGGTCTTGACTCTCTCTGTACCAAATTTAATACGGTTTGTCGGTTTTAGCGTAAAAGCGCGACAGACAGGCAGACAGAATAACTTACCACGCTGACACTATGGATCAAATGAAAATTTTAGAAAACAAATAATTCTAGGTTTCTATAGATAGATGATACAATTGCTCTTTCATTATAGTCACAGCAATATTCTGTAGTAGGCGAAGCTTAGGTTAATTATACCGCTTGTTTCGAAGCCCGCCACCGTCATAGCGAAGAGCACGCTGGTAATTTTTATTCATTTATTCAAATAGATTGGTATATAACATTCGACAGTATTACCATACCTATAGTTAGTATATCTGTGTTAACCTTAATCTTCAGTTTGTTGCCTCAAATCTTGAATAATATTAACCTTTCTGATGATTAAATATTACCAATTGCAGTTGTGTCAATAATAAGGTGACATCATTATCAGGTTTTGATGAGATTAGATTTTTTGTAAACTTTGTGTCGTAATAGGCAGTAACCAAGAATCACTAAAATTATGTATTTATCTGATGATATAGGTTTCACAGAGTATAAAATTCGTATTAATTTTCATAATTAGAGCAAGATTAATTGTTAATTACAAAAATAAAACTACTAAATATAACAGTCCACCATGTTAAGTTGAACACCAATCGGAGCGAGTTACGTCACTTATGTATACAGCTCACTTTGTTCGTATATAAATCCACGATCACTACCGTTTTTTAGAGCTATAATTGACACTGGTTGACAAATGGAGACGCCATGACACTACCGAGTTTTTGACGTGAATTTTAAACTTAAAATTTAAATCGCAATTTTTTCTTACTAAAACTTATTTTTTTGTAAAAATACAACTATTTTTGACAATAGGAGATACTTCCGCATATCATAAAACAGTTTTTCAAAATTAGTCGTCATGTCTATCGTCCGTACGTATCGAGAATCATTTGACATTTACAGCGGTTTATATTAATTATTAACGGATTTTTTTAAAAGGGAAATATTTATGTTCGGATGTACTCCTATGTCGATTATCGCGAGAAAAAGTAGCCTATGTCCTTCTCCAAGGTCCAATCTATACCGAATTAAAATCGGTTCAACGGTTTAGCGTAACAAACAGACAGACAGATAAACTGAGTTACTTTCGTAAATAGTTTTTCGAACAAACCTAAGCCAATAAATGTATGATATACAGTAATTTTGTCTCCAATCTATTTAGGTACAATTCCAAATTAGTTTTGTTCGTAATTATTTCTATAACTTAGTTACTACGTCGTTTCGATTAGATCTTCGTGCTCCTAAAATAGCTACGTCGATAACATTTATTGTATGGAAGTAGTGACATTTTCATCAGCTCGGAATATCCACGAAGGGTTGAACGACTGCTTTCTAAAGTGCAAGTTAAAAGGTCAAATCTGGGTTTTAACGGAGAACGCATTTGGTTCAATGCACTTATGATATGAGGTCTATGGAAGAAGAATGGATTACAAATATAAGATGAAAATTCATTTTTAGAGGTTTTTCGACTATGGTGAACCTTTTCACAATTATATACGGGTCATCGAGGACTTGGGCTTTTACAAAGCCTTACCTGTTGTAAAAGACTACCAGTTGCCTGCCAAGTTGTCCTGGGTGGGCTTTGTGTCCATTGCATCTATGTTTGTTTGTTAAGTACCACGCAACACAGGATGTAATGTAAGGATTGGTCCTATTGTTCTAGTGATTAGTAATCCTCCACTGAATCAAGGATCGTAGGTTTAAATCCCGCCCAGGATAAATCTTTTTGTTAATTTATCTATATGGTATGTGTTTATAAATATATAAGTGTATTAATCAGCAATCGTGCAACCCTTTGTAAATGAAAGTAGGTAGTAAGAGGCGCTCATATCCCAGTTGAAGAAAACAAAAAAAAAAGTTGAAGAAAACAATCACCGAGTGCACAATGGCCGACCAACGTACCTCTCCGTGTAGCGTCTCCATGATTCGGAGGTCACGTTAAACAGTCGCTCCCGGTTATCATAAGATAACAGCCGCGAAGTTTAGTCAGAGGCCTTTGGGCGGCTTAAAAATATCCAACGGCAGGATTACGTAACCACAACGTAGTCTTGCCAGCCCCCAATCCGCACTCGGCCAGCATGGGGACGTACGGCGGTAACCCTCTCCTAAGAGGAGACCCGAGCTCAGCAGTGGGACATTATGGGTTGTTGACTGATTGATACAACTGATTCAACAGTCTGATTACACAGTACAGACTTTGCCTAATTAGGAATCAGACGCCAGTGTATTCAACGTGTCAAGATATTATTCCTAGATCGGGCACTGTCTTTAAAAAAAAAAGCAAATTAACATTTAAAAACATATATGATAAGTTTGGTTGGTTGTACCTAGTTAAATTTTAAAACAACGGTGCTAACTACACTAAAATTTTCAAAAATTTTCTTAAGAAAGTGTAGCTAAAAGTATAGCGGTTTTCAAAATTCTATTCTTGGGTGTATGTAATTAAAATATTGTGAGATATCCGATTTTAGCTAATATTTAACGTCTAGAACGTCGTTTGACAAGACAAAACTAAGTTTTTAGTGTTTTTATTTAATTTAGAAAGTTTTCGTAGAACAGACTTAGCATCAATGATATTTATGTAGGCAATTCTTCTATTAAACAATGTGGTATCAATCATTTCGTAACTGTGTTAGGGCCACTCGTGCATGACAGATGTATTTGCAGTCTTATAGATCAAGGATATATGAGTAGCGATAAGTGTTACTTCAAATAGCAGTGATAATAATAAACAGGGAAATTTACATGAACATCGCTATTACTAAACCCAGACTAAATAAACTTTGTTTTAAAACACGGATAAGTATATTTGAATACATTTTACTGCCGCGGTGGCGCAGTGGTAGCGTACGCGACTGCTGTCCATGAGGTCTCGGGTTTGGACCCTGGGTCGCACCAAATGNAAAACAAAATATATTTTTAATAAATAAATATGTTCAGACATTTTAACACACAACACCATCTAGTTTCAAACTAAGCAGAACTTGTACTATGGGTACTAGATAACTGATATTAATACTTATATACTTTTTTTTTGTAAATACATACATATTATACATAGAAAACACCCAAACTCCGAAACAAATATTTGCAGATCATACAAACATTTGGCCCGACTCAGGAATCGAACCCGAGACCTCTTGCACAGCAGTCGCATTCGCTACCACTGCGCTACAGAGGCAGTCAATAGACGACTTTGAGACTTTGAGACTTTTAAAATTAACTTCATCTTCATTCTATCTCCGTCTGCTGGTGAATGAAGGCTTCACTTCCGAGCGCCAACTATCCTGGTCTTTGTCTATTTTATGATGCCGCATGTATATATAAAATACTTACTATAAACAACATATCTTCGGTGTTTTGACTTTGAATACATGTTTTTTAGATGTTAACTTTGCGAATAACGCAAAGACAACATTTATAAATGTTAAGTATTACAAATATAGGCCTCTCCAATTGCACGCCAATTGGTTTATTCTCGGCTTCTCACATCCACGACCAACCATGTTGTGAAATTCGAATAGCCTTTTGTCTATTAGTGGACCATGATAGGCTGATGATAATCATAACAAATACGCAACAGAGCGTCATTGTTGTTTTAAAAAAGTGTATTTTCTTCACGTATCAATCTATACCTATAAATAAATAAATAATAATAAATATGTTCAGACATTTTAACACACAACGCCATCTAGTCCCAAACTAAGTAGAGCTTGTACTATGGGTACTAGATAACTGATATTAATACTTATATACTTTTTTTTGTAAATACATACATATTATACATAGAAAATAAATAAAATTAAAGTGACTGTTTCTTATTTTAAATGAACAGCATTTTTATAAATGTATATTAAACTATAAATGATACTTATATGATTAATTTTTTTAATTCATGTCTGTCTGTCAGTGTTTATTCCAGCTTATCCTTGGAACGGTTGGATCAATTCTGACGGGACTTTCGCTTTGATAAAGTACAACAAAACTTTGGGTCTCATCTAGTTATAAAATATAATCAGGTTCAATTATATTAACAAATAAATAAAATAAAACAAAAAGAGCCTTTATTCAGACAAAATACTTAGATTTACATGCACAATTAATATTGAATTTGATTATTATTATTATTATTTTTATCATTCATTCATACGTTTAAACATATTTATATTAGTTTAATTACAATATTTGCTTTCATAAATAAATTTTTGAATTAGTTTATTTCATTTTTTTGTCTGTTTGTAAATTATATTACATTGTATTAAAACTAACCGTTGTCTGTACTCAAAACTGTACTATTGTATCGTCACTGACCTTAAATTATATTGTACAACAAACTTATCGAACATCTGATAATGGTAGGCAAAATTCATTGAACATACAAATGCACTCATTTGATAGAAATTGGGTTGCCATTCTCTTTCGATTTGATCTAAGTTTGATAAGCGTATCTATATCCAAAATCGTACCTTTATGTCTTACTTATAAATACTTAAGGAACTGTAATAATAATAAATCGACTTTTAAGTTGCACTGTATGTATTTTTTTTAAATACATTCTTTAAGGTATGGTATGGAGAGTACGCTAAGGAATTGTTGGATTAATACCGGCTGCAGCTTTCCGCCATTGTTACACGCGGTAAAACTTTTACCACCATCATTTGTCACTCAGCCACTTTGCGTTTATTATACATTTTTTGGCGCCAAAAGACCGCACTCCTACCTCAGCAACGGTTTATTGACTCTTAAATTGCAGGTATTCGTGAACGGCGAAAGTCAGTTTCTATCAGTTGACTAGACTCCTCATTTGCCTTAATCAATAAACAAGAAAAGTTTAAAATACTAGAACTCTCTAGCTCGATCAATTAAATAAAAACCTTTGATATATAACAGCGTCACACGAACCATTATTACGAATCTATTGACACCTTATTCATTAAAATCGGTGTGGAGGAATGTGTGTCATGTTCCTCCAACACAAAGAGAGGATCCTCCGCCTAGGCGAGGTAATCAGGCCTGGCTGGCCACTGTCCAACGGTTCACGTTAGGGTTTTGTATATATGCTAATCAGCGCGAGAACTTTTATTGCGCGATTAAGGATTGGTAGTTTCTTATTTTACTCCATAGTTCGACGTCTCTAGGCGCTGTAGTGTTTTTGTTGTTGCGTTATATGTGGAAGTTGGTTTAGGCGCGGTAACAGCTTAGGCGCAACGGTCTAACACACATACATTGCTAAAACTATTGCTTCTATGAGTTTTAGAGTGAATAATGAACGTGACAATTTGTTGCATGAGGGAGTTGTACGGGTCAAAAGGTTTCGTAAAACATCATCTTCGAGTATGTAATGGAGGTGGAAATTACTGTCGCGTTCATTGTCACTTTATTGTTATTGTATGTTTAGTTTAACATTGCAATGATATCACTTATACTTTCTTATTGTTTCGTTATCGTTTGTCTATATGTCTACATTAAGTTTATGCCAACCTGTCAAAACTGTTGATTGACAAACGTCTTTCGCTCACACAAGCTTGTAATGATGTGATTTGTTTAAATGAGATCGTGTTTTGTTTTTACGAAAGACGGTCCCCATTTCATTTCATCCACATTTTTTATATTTTTTATCATTAATTCCATCACGACGAAGACTTGAAGACTCGGAAGACTTAGAATAAAAGACATTAAATACTTGACATTGGCAGAAATAGCTGATCCGGCTGGTTGCCATATCATCAAAAGAAGAAGATTTGTTTAAATAATTACCACAATTTCTGAATTTAGGTTATACAAAATAATGGAGGAAAGTAATTATTGTACGTCCGTATTCAAATAGACAATATTATTAACAAATGAACATATTAAACGTTAAATATTAATGTTCCCGTTGTCATAATTTCACACAGTTATAATCATAGATACACTTGCAACTAGCTAACAATAACTTGAAAGTAACTTCTATTATACGCGAAAACAATTGTATTCTGCTTCAAAATTTCACCTATAGATATCTATATACATACTTTTTTAATACGTGAAGCAAAAACTTTGTACGAAAATTATACAAATGAAGGAGTGTTAAATTTGGCACGGTAAAACTTTATATCGAAGAGAAATGCAGAAAGCATAAACAATTTATAAAAAATGAATTATCGTTGAAATTCGAGCCCCGGGCGACCACTTGTAATAATTACTTCACACAGGGCCAATCCAAAACTAGTCAGAGCTCGTATTGTGGTAACCAGATTGCTGATAAACAAACATATTATAGATGTGTCATAGATAATTTATACACAGACACAAAACGAAACATCACACATGTTTTGTCCCGAGTTTTATTTACCTTTCAGTCAGGGTGACAACCCTGAACCAACAGGCTAGTTTGTTTGTTTCGTTACTAAAACCTTATATTATTATGACAATTCAATAAAGTGAGTGAAAATAACGAAATGTCCCAAATGCACACACTCAACTTTTTCTAATTGCTTTTAATCTTTACTCAAGGTCAAACCTATTACTATTATATTTAAAAGGCAATTACGAGGCCCTCATATATTTTCATTTCACTAAACAGTGGAGTACAACACAACACACTTTATTATTGACTTTTGAATACACGATTGGGCTAGACCAAAGAAAATCAAAGGCACAGAAGATATTTAATACTGTTAACTAGATCATACAATAGGTAAAAAATATAAAAAAGCCCGCCAAATTGACTCCACTGCTTGCCAGTGTCATGCCTACTAAAGAGCATGAGCAGAATTCAAGAATAGTGGTAGTCATATTCATCTTATGAGAATTCATTCAATTGCAGCTGTGACCCACACTATGGTGGTTTATTGATGCAGAAGGCATCAGTGGGCCTCATATGATCAGTGTGATATGTCCTGGTAGCCATATGAAAATCTTTAGCAATATTGACAAGTAGTTAAAGCCTTAAAAAGTCCGATTACAATGTTTCAAAAGATTTTCGATGAAGGTAAGTAGTTAGTATTTTCGCTGTGGAGGTCTGATGGTAGACGCTCCATGTAAAAAAACGTAGATCAGCTGTATCGTATCAGACTTAAAGCCGACCCCAATCTAATCTGGGTTTAAAGCGCTTAAACAGTTTAAATGCTGACTACAAATACTTAGACAATATAATTACCTAATATTCCTTTTGACTACTTTTGTTGACGCTCCGTTTATCGTAAATAGGCCCATTGTTTAGTAGTTTCACATAAAAGCATGTAATTTGAAACGATAAAGTAAAAACTGGATAAATGCATACTTTCATTTTCCCTGTATTGACTTTCTATAATCGTATGGGATTAAATACTGCGTTATTATTCAATCACATCTTTGAACTGGTATCACAATTTAATTTGCTTAACATACTTAATTTTTAAAATAAAAGGATTATATGATACTGTAACATGTGATCATTGAGATGATTCGTCATCATCATCCTATCGCTGTCTACTGCTGAAAGAAGGCTCCCCCAAAGACTATCCTAGTCTTGGAAAGTGCCCCTCATTATTGAGACGATCAAATTTATTCAAATAATAAAATTTACGTTGTAAGTATAGTGACGGATTGAGAATACGGCGTGTACCCCTGTTCATTCTGTGGCTGTTCTAAAAGCTGACTAAGAAACAAAATACAGAACAACAACAAGGAGAAGTCTGCCAACCTATCAACGTGTTTTAGTAAGTCAAACCTCCTTTCTAAGAAGAGATGAAGATGATATCAGCATCAGATGAAACTTTTCCAACTTCTGAGTATTTTTTAGATTCCAGACATTCCAGAAAAGTCCGTCTATATGAATGAATCTAAGACTACAATCAAATTTGTATTATTAAGAACCTATAAACTACATAGCGTAATTACTCGATATACACGCTTTACTCGACATAACGGATTCCAATCACTGCAGCTTGTTCTCATTTCTGGGGCCAACGAATGGAAAGACTCAAGAAATATTATTTAATCTATCTCTAGTAGCTTTGTCTGAAAGTTTTCACTACAATTGTATTTAAATATTACGAGTACCATCGCTTACCTAACTACAAATGTCGAGTCATGTAGTGAAAGTACTGAGAGCCGTTTTTGTTCAAATATTTATCTAACAATATTATCTGTCAGTTTGCAAGATCGAAATGTATTGCAAAGTCTTAGCAATACATTTTAAGAAGCAAACCAAGTTAGACTATGAACTCTTACGGAATAATGAGCTTCAGGGTTAGTTAGGTACCTGATAAAGAGTCAGTTATTTATCTTCCTTATATAATTATTTAACATCTATAAGTTGCTGTTATATGTATGTGTATCTGACATAAATATGTCTATTTAAGACTTGTGAAACTGAAATCCGTAGTGATTTAACAGATAACTTCTTTATATTCATTCAAGAATTTTATCAGTAAGAGCTAAAACTGGCTCTAAATATTAAAGATAATTAACTTTTAAAGTTTCTTCGACTTTACATTTCAATACTCACTTTATTCTTACTCATTAATACACACTTCGTGTTGTACTATTAAAACAATCTAAATTCTTCACTCATTCAATTTCAAGCTTATCGGTGAAAAAAATCTTGAAATTAAAAAAGACCAAATTAGATAGACAATTCTCAAATCAAATAACAAAAAAACATGTAGCCAACATGAGAACTTCCTCCATTTTTCTAGTCGATTTAAATGTCCTAGTCATGTTTGTAAGTATATATTTAAAAATGATCTCATTCTGAATTAGTTTTTTTACCTTAAATAGGTAATCTTTTCAATAAGCACATGTTATGTTGCTTTCCCGTTGATCAACACCATTTCTTCAGAATTATTGAGGCAACGCCATTGCACAAAAACTGTAGAGTAATGGTGAAAGCATTTGAAATGCGATCTTAGAGGTTCGAATGCTACTACATTTACATAATAATTGTCATGAATCTACTCCAGTAATGTACTTAATAGTATATTTTTTGCTGGTTACGAGAACACTATACGTATAACATATTTGTATCAGTAATTAGCTGACGGGCGCAGCTTCGGTTTTGCAACATTTTACACTAAAACTCGGCTCTCGGCATGTGATGTGTGATGTGTGATGTTAAGTAGCTTCCTTGATAAATGTGCTATTCATTAAAAAATAAATTATTCAATTCAAATCAGTGTTTCCTAATAATAACTCGTTTAACCAAATGTGAGCACCTNATTGACGCTCCGTTTATCGTAAATAGGCCCATTGTTTAGTAGTTTCACATAAAAGCATGTAATTTGAAACGATTAAGTAAAAACTGGATAAATACATACTTTCATTTTCCCTGCATTGACTTTCTATAATCGTATGGGATTAAATACTGCGTTATTGTTCAATCACATCTTTGAACTGGTATCACAATTTAATTTGCTTAACTTACTTAATTTTTAAAATAAAAGGATTATATGATACTGTAACATGTGATCATTGAGATGATTCGTCATCATCATCCTATCGCTGTCTACTGCTGAAAGAAGGCTCCCCCAAAGACTATCCCAGTCTTGGAAAGTTCCCCTCATTATTGAGACGATCAAATTTATTTAAATAATAAAATTTACGTTGTAAGTATAGTCACGGATTGAGAATACGGCGTGTACCCCTATTCATTCTGTGGCTGTTCTAAAAGCTGACTAAGAAACAAAGTACAGAACAACAACAAGGAGAAGTCTGCCAACCTGTCAACGTGTTTTAGTAGGTCAAACCTCCTTTCTAAGAAGAGATGAAGATGATATCAGCATCAGATGAAACTTTTCCAACTTCTGAGTATTTTTTAGATTCCAGACATTCCAGAAAAGCCCGTCTATATGAATGAATGTAAGACTACAATCAAATTTGTATTATTAAGAACCTATAAACTACATAGCGTAATTACTCGATATACACGCTTTACTCGACATAACGGATCCCAATCACTGCAGCTTGTTCTCATTTCTGGGGTCAACGAATGGAAAGACTCAAGAAATATTATTTAATCTATCTCTAGTAGCTTTGTTTGAAAGTTTTCACTACAATTGTATTTAAATATTACGAGTACCATCGCTTACCTAACTACAAATGTCGAGTCATGTAGTGAAAGTACTGAGAGCCGTTTTTGTTCAAATATTTATCTAACAATATTATCTGTCAGTTTGCAAGATCGAAATGTATTGCAAAGTCTTAGCAATACATTTTAAGAAGCAAACCAAGTTAGACTATGGACTCTTACGGAATAATGAGTTTCAGGGTTAGTTAGGTACCTGATAAAGAGTCAGTTATTTATCTTCCTTATATAATTATTTAACATCTATAAGTTGCTGTTATAAGTATGTGTATCTGACATAAATATGTCTGTTTAAGACTTGTGAAACTAAAATCCGTAGTGATTTAACAGATAACTTCTTTATATTCATTCAAGAATTTTATCAGTAAGAGCTAAAACTGGCTCTAAATATTAAAGATAATTAACTTTTAAAGTTTCTTCGACTTTACATTTCAATACTCACTTTATTCTTACTCATTAATACACACTTCGTGTTGTACTATTAAAACAATCTAAATTCTTCACTCATTCGATTTCAAGCTTATCGGTAAAAAAAATCTTGAAATTAAAAAAGACCAAATTAGATAGACAATTCTCAAATCAAATAACAAAAAAACATGTAGCCAACATAAGAACTTCCTCCATTTTTCTAGTCGATTTAAATGTCCTAGTCATGTTTGTAAGTATACATGTAAAAATGATCTAATTCTGAATCAGTTATTTACCTTGAATAGGTAATCTTTTCTATGAGCACATGTTATGTTGCTTTCCCGTTGATCAACACCTGAACTGAAGAAATCTTCAGAATTATTGAGGCAACGCCATTGCACAAAAACTGTAGAGTAATGGTGAAAGCATTTGAAATGCGATCTTAGAGGTTCGAATGCTACTATATTTACATAATAATTGTCATGAATCTACTCCAGTAATGTACTTAATAGTATATTTTTTGCTGGATAACGAGAACACTATACGTATAACATATTTATATCAGCAATTAATCAATTTTGCAACATTTTACACTGAAACTCGGCTCTCGGCATGTGATGTGTGATGTGTGATGTTAAGCTAGTAGCTTCCTTGATAAATGTGCTCTTCATTAAAAAATAAATTATTCAATTCAAATCAGTGTTTCCTAATAATAACTCGTTCAACCAAATGTGAGCACCTAGCGCCTGCCCGAGGGACAAAACCTTCGGGTGAATATACTCTTAAGGCGATGTTATGCAAGAAATCAATATCATACTAAACAATATTCGTTTTTTTTGTTCCAGTTTATAGTAGCAGAGGCGTGGTAGTTGCGTGGGTGCGCGAATGATGAGCGGCGAGGACGTCGGCCGCATCCCCCGCGCCTTTCGGCAGCGCCGCAAACATGGCCGCCCTCTCCTGCTACCAGCCTTGCCGCTCGCACCTTGCAATACCTGCTAGGTATAACATCATCAGACTTGTATCTATTCGTCAATCGTTTTTTATAGTCAACTGCTGATCATAGGCTGTTTGTTAGAAATGAGGGTTTGGCCTAGCTTGACCAAACGGCTTAGTATACGGTTTGTGTCAAGTCTTTCTTCTCTTTAAAGTACTGTTCTCCTTCTTATATTTATCTCTTAGCTAATCCTTAAACCACTATAAGGACATCAACATCGTGTGTAAATTTACAAAACCAATATTGAGACAGGATGTACAAACTACCCTTTCCTTCTTTTCTTCTGAAAGCTGATCAAGGTCGTCCTACTAGAAGTTAAGACTATGCTTAGTGGAAATCTTTTGCAGGTACGTTTGTTTTAATGATGTGTATTTTTTTAGCGCCATGTTAAGCACCTATGTTTTGAAGAAGTGTTTCTTTCATGCTAGTAGAACGAGAACAGTTTAACGGATTTGTATCTTGTTATGCAGCCAGAGTTATACTAAAACGTATTACTGTAATTGACTCAATTTGACTGTACTTACAGTAGAGCTTAGTATGATTTATTTATATTTTTGCCTCCAAATATATGGAAACACTTACCCGAAAAAAAAAGATATGCTTTGCCTGAAGGTTATTAACATCAAAATGCTCAATTCTCTTCTGTGAAACGCAATATATACTAATGAAAGTTAATCCATATTCCATAACAATACACAGTCGAATTAAAATATATTCTATACAATTAAATATACATTCATCAATTCAATATCTTTATACAAGTAATCTATAATTCTAACAAGGTCCAAAAGCAGTTATGCAGCTCCAAAGCAGAGTTTTATCACACAATACCATTACGGTCCAATACACAGTTTGATGTTGCTACAATAACAATCATGTGCATTCCACCTTCCACCCGAAAGATATTAGAGACTTTATTAAAGTTCTGAGAACAAACTCAGTGCTAATCTTCAAGTCAACTAGTTACGCAATTCAGAGGTTACTCGCAAAGTTTTTCGACAAGTGTGTAGTGAGTTGGCAGAAAACCTTTTGTGAGTACTAATGATGATCGATGTACGGTTTCTTTGTGAAGAGTTTGAAGGGAAAATATTTCTTTCTCTTAGTAATAAGTGCCTCAACTCCTTAGAAACTTATGATATTTGATCATTGGACTTTGATGAATATCTTTTTACTTTTGCGCAAAAAACTGTTGAGAGCGACGAAAATACTGCCTAAATTAGGTAAGGTATAATTCTTAAAACGCAGTTAAATCTAGGCTATGAAGCAAACCACTTAAAAATGTCCAGTGTGGTCCTAATATAAAAGTAGACAGAAACCGAATAATTGAACAATAATTGATGATGAATAGTTAGAACTTCTTGTGTTGCGCTTCTCAAATGGTGACGATACGAAGATTACAGAATTTAAAAGAACTGCCCGAGACCAATGATTCTTCTTTCAACATTGTTTCGTTTAATACAAAATCATATTTGTTTAGGTGTCTAGAAGACGACGAGAACTGTCACCAATCAGCTACATTCTCCCTCCGGCGACAACAGTTCATCGAGAGATGTCACGAGGCGCGGAGGGCACGGCTTCGTGATACCATCCCAGAGGTCTCTGTCAAGAGGACCCGGGATGAGCTTTCCAAGCATGCGTCACAAACCGTGCCGTTGAACCGCCGGCTCAACGTAGAGGCCGGCTGGTCTAAAGTCGAAGAAGTCAGAAAAAAGTTTGAAGGCGCTGCAGAGTCGGCTTCGTTTTCAAGGTCGTTTGAATCGCCACCAAGGTAAGGAAACGCAAATATGTTCAAACTTTTAACATCAACTGAATAAACAATTACAAAGTAAAGATAATGACTATTGTACCAGAAATTTAGAAGCTTCTTTAAACTCCTGACACGGTTCAAATTCCATAATTTTGGTCTCAAACTGACTTATTGTAGTGACACTGCATATATTCCTTACTTAATAATACAGAAAAACGTAACCTCCTATGTGAACAGAAATCTATTATATGCTTTAGATTTAACTAATAACTCTTTGAAACTATAAAGTTGTAGGCTATCGCTGAAGTCTAACAGTATTAACCTCACTACAATCGTTTTTTGTCTGCAGGCGTCGACTAGCAGATTCCTTATTTGCAAGTTTCAAACTTCCCCGAAAGAGGCAGGACGGCATGGCAGCTCCACGCTCGCTAGTGCCGCAGCAGCAGCAAAAACGGAAGTCTGCAGTCGAGCTACTTGCAGAAACGAAAGCTTTTTATGTGAAGTCCGAGACAGTTTTGGACAGAAAGCAGGAATTACCTTTGAGGGTGAGAAAACATTTTTTTGAACTGTCTAAAAGTAAAATTTTCAGTAGTTGGGCTGTTGTTACATTCAAGTTATTATTGGAATTCAATATACGTGTTCTTATTTAATTGATTCCGGGATGATTTATCTTCAAAGACTGATTTGAAACTAATTTCTACTCTAGTATTTTTTCTCTCTAAGCAAGGATTTTTTTGTTTTACTTTTTGCTGTTCCTGTTTGGAATTTAATACTTGCCTAAATCAATGTTCTCAAACTCTTATGTTCAGAAGTATCCGAATACATAATCTTGTTACACCAAAAACTAAAGTTATTACCTTGGTAAAGCTCTAAAGCATGTATTTTATTATATAGATGAGCAGCGGACTAGGCCAGGCCATAGCGGCCGGGGGCTGCCACCTCATCAGTTCTGGCACCTTAAACAATGATGTCTGCTGTAATCCCTGTAAGTATACATTGCAATTTTTTCATAACTTTATTGGTAAAATGGTACACCATCTGCCAGATAGTAAGTAACTACCAATAGGTACGTTTGTGTGGATACTGGAATCTTCCAGAATTGTGCAAAATCTCAGAGGAGCGTGCCTCATGTGAGGCGCTCATAGCCCAGTTGCACTCGGTGATTAGAAACAATCAGCGAGGGCAAGCAACGACGGCGCGGTCAGTACCTGGATGGGTGACCGCTGGTGGCATGTTACCATGAGCGTCTCCGTGATTCGGAGGTCACGTTAAGCAGTCGGTCCCGGTTGTTATCATAGGATAACAATCGTGAAGCTTAGTTGGAGGCCTTTGGGCGGCTTAAAAACATCCAACGATAAGATTACGTAGCCACAACGTTGTCTTGCCAGTCCCCAACCCGCACTTGGCCAGCGTGGGGACGTATGGCCTTAACCCTCTCCTGAGAGGAGACCCGAGCCCAGCAGTGGGACATTATGGGTTGTTGATTTGATTTGATTTGTGCCTCATTAGCCGTTATGTTAAGACAGAAAAGATTTCTCAAATATCTTGTCATTATTGATTGTTATGGCAAAACTTGAAGGAACCCTATACCCAGCAGAGGACTTTATGCAGTCAAAAATTTGGTAAGTAATGACTTACCAAATTTTTGATTCCTTACTAATATTATGAATATGAACGTGGGTAATGGAAAGCCTTTACCTATATTCACCTTACCTATATAGATGCTTAGGCCGTTAGTGACAGTATCATTGAAGAATCACTTGTACGTTTGTTTACTTGCTGAATTGCCACTGTTGCTTCCGTGATCGTCAGCAGCGGTGGCGCAGCGGTAGCTTATACGACTGCTGTTCTTAAGGTCTCGGGTTCGATTCCCGGATCGGATCAAATATTTGTATGAACGAGTTTGGGTGTTTCTTATATATAACACGTATTTTTTTACAAAAGAAAGTTTCCTAAAATAAATACTATATCGGTTGCTCTGGTTTGGGACTAGATGGCTTTGTATGTTAGATGTCCGTAACATTTATTTTATTTATTTAATTAGATATTACTATTATCGTAGTATCAAGATGTTATCTTCAAATGACAGCGAATGAACTTGAACACATCCAGAGAAATTACAAAGAACGTCATTTTGACATGGAAGATTAATTATTATTGAATCTGTAAGCTAATTTGCTTGCAGTATTGTTGGTACTATTAATCAATGTCGACCACAGGACACGCCATGAGAATTTCTACGTTTTGTAACATTCACTAACTAGATGTTGGTGTGTTATTTTAATACCATAATTTAATAGATATATTCGTACCTGGTACTGTACGGCAACTGTAGTGGTTTGGCATCTAGCGCTTTCTAATGAGTGTTGTAGGTTCAATTTTAACGTAGAACAACGTTTTGTGAGTTTGGGTGTTATATGTATGTTTGTAAAGGCCCCTGTGACACAGTTTGAATTCCTAATGTCATCATTATCGTTATCTCAACTAAAAGACGTCCACTGCAAGACAAAGACCTCACCACGGCAACAGAAAAATAATATATAAGTATAAATATCTAAAAGAAAAATAGGTCTGCCGTTAAGCACAAAAGCGTATCTATCGCCTACATTTTGCCAGCTATAACTTTACCTCTCATTTACGTAATAGACGCAAGCCTTAGGCCGTCAATTGAATCGCAACTTAAGTACCTACATATTTCTTTCAAATATGGACCTATTTTTTAAAAGTAAACTAGATATAAATGACAAGTAGTAAGAATAAAAACCAAAAGTGTTCACAAAAAATTTTTGCCTTGTACAAAATTAGATAGTAGAGAATCTTACCTTTTTTTTTTTTTTGACGTGGTGGAATGCCTTCACGCACTTCGCTCCCCCCCTGCGGGTACAGGGGGTTCGCTTTGTGTGGGACTCCTGACTGACACCAGCCAGACTACCCACTAAACCACCACGGTGTGCCACTCTGCGCCTGACACGGGAGGGATCCGGGAACCGCTTTCTTACGCCATCCGGACCAGAGAATCTTACCTAATAACCCAATATTGCGTCTCTCTCCTAATATGCAAGTTCCTGAAATTAAATATATATTCTCCAAGAGTAAATATGTAACATGAACGGGTCGGCTCGACCGGGGCGGTACTGCCTTCTCACAAAACAATAACTTAAAATAACGACATTTATGCCGTCGTATTTCGTTGGTAAATACAAGACCGGAAGCCCAATGATGCAGAAGTATTTCAATGAGCTGCCAGAATACGGCGACCCTCGCAATGAGTATGGTGGCCACTACTCTTGGATACACATGTTTTCTGTTGGTCAAAGTTGTCACTTTGACAAGTTCATATTTAAAAAATGTACCTACTTGAACACAGGAGCATCTCCTTCAAGAAGCTATTTAGCAATGAAAAACCCTGCTTTAAATACCGAAATATATTTATAAATTATTTGCTATAATAATCATGTATGTACTCTATTCTAGATGGCACAACCCGTAGTGTAGGTAGCACTCGGCGAGCCGTCAGCGCTGGTGAAGGGCTTCAAAACACTCTACGTAGGTTGCTAGAGCACGCTGATAGCAGAGAGAACGTATACTCGCCACCTTTTCCTGTTGGTAAGTCTATCGAAGTCTTCTAGTCATATTCGGTCTGTGAAAGGAGATGGCCATGAGTTCTTGCCAAGAATTAGGTGTTTTCACCTAATCCACTTTGACAATACAGTTTAACTGTTGCGTCTGTTTGTGTCGATCTATGATTTTTATATGTAGCTTCAATTTAACGTTCATAAATGTCACTTGGTGTCTTAATTGAACAAATGATTTTGAATTTGAATTTAATTTGAGATAAAGTTTCATAACTTCCTAGTCTCTTTGTGCCTGCAATTGAAAACCTTCACTAAATATATAAAAGTTTGATTTTAGCCCATGCATGAATCGTACGTAGCTAAAATACCTATTACTACAAAATATTCGGCGAAAAAAATACATTAATTTAGGAATGTTTGATTTTTTTATCAAGTAAACTTCTAATAAGTTTACTTTACTTTAAAACGAAAACGAAAAATGTCTGAATAAATAATCCATTAGTATATATAGTAGTATATCCTTCTGTTTCAGCGCACAAAATATACGCTGAAACCAGACGCATCAAAGATTATCCCGAACGGGAAACCATTCCTCGCGCTCAGCACAACTCCGGAACATTTTCTGGCACTTTCTCAGGGACTTCATCCTCTGGTACTTCAGGCTCGAAGGCCCAAAAGTCGGAGCCTGATCACAGAGAGAAAATGAATAGACCCTTGAGCTTTGGAGATGCCAGGGTTTTCTTCCCGGAGTCGTTTGTGATACCACGACAAAGGGCAAATGAAGTTGTATTGAAGAATCCCTATTCTATACGTACGTATCTCGCTATAATTTGAAGTCAGAAGTACAGAGAAGTTAATTTGGCCAGAAATTAAAACAGTCTTATTATTTTACAGCGAGTTCTCACTCCAGCCCTGAAAACATGGAGTTACCAGAACCAGTGGTGAGCGGTTCAGGGTCCCCTGCTGAACCTGTGCCTACTATTAGTCCCCCTGCACAGTATGCTCATTCAGCACCTAGGTATATTAGGTATTTAATTTTTCACATAACTTCTCTTCTGCTTAGTACCATGTTATTTACCGTAACAAGATCTCTTACTCGAAATATTGCAGAACTTTAAGCGCGAAAAAAGATCAATCCTGATATTGTGTTTTGAATTTTTATAGCGCGATGCAGGATTTGTCAAATATGATTTCTGGATTAATCCAAAACAACTGGAGAATTAACCAAATTCTTGAAATTGGAGGATCTTGAGTGAAATAATATTGAATGTTTTCCAGATCGAATTCCCACTCTCAGCCCAGTATGCGTGAAGAGGACAGCTCCACAAACATCAACAGTCACAAATCTCTGCCAGATTTGCACACACAGACAAGATGCTATCCTGAACAGTGAGTTTTCTTCACCTTCATGTTAAAATACCTTAAATGAGATGTTGATAGTTATCAATTGATAAATAGATCATCATCTTCCTAGCCTATGTTATTCGCAAGATTTGGAGTCAGCTACTAGTTCAACCGGTTTTACCTATCAGTTTTTAGAAGGAGCGACTGGCATTGGACCTACTTAAACCTGAGGGTGAACGGAATTCTAAGGTTGAACTAGTTGTAAGTATATTTGAGGGCACTGACTTCTCAATAACGATTGCCATAGATGTTCATGACAACCAGGACAGACGGCTTAACGGCTTTCGAGGCACGGGCGGGCAACACCGTCATATTCCATACTCCAGGCTGCTATTAAGAATTTCTTGTAAGAAAAACCCAACAGAGGTCCGACCCGGGAATCGAACCCGAGGCCAACTATTTTACTGCACAGATGGCGTAGTAGTTAAAACCGCTTTCTACACTGAGTCTTGTGGGTTTAAACCAAACACGAGACAATACTTAGTAACCACAAACTTTAACAGAAATACCGACTCCAAGAACTGGACCAAATAGAAATCGCACCACACGGGAGCTCCAGCTTTCAAATACAACAAGAATCATCAAAATCGGTTCATCCAGTCGAAAGTTATGAGGTAACAACTTCGACAAGGGTAACAAACATAAAAAACAAATTGATAACTTCCTCCTTTTTGAAGTCGGTTAAAAATTCCCCACGACATAAGATATATTCCTAAGGGGAGGTTAGTCTTTTTATAAAATAAAATAGTAAGCTATATATATTTTATATTTAAATTTTTTTTGGAAAACGAGCAGGCAGTGATGTTAAGAACCGACCGATGTATCATTGTATCTGCCACTTTGACGCAGTGGCAGCGTATACAACTGCTGTGCATGAGACTCGATTTCGATTCCCGGATCAGACCAAATGTTTGTATGATCTGTCAATTTGTCTGTCGGATTTTTCTTTGTACGAGTATAATATAGTATATATTTACAAAAAAAAATAATTATTAGAGCATCACTCCGATTGGGAAGTGATGCTGAGATGGATCCGAGTGGAGTCGCCTATATGCGCCATCTCATCTCTCACATTATAGAAATAAGAATATGTTATGAGTGTAGTGTGGAATTGTTCCAGTGTAAACGTGGGCCATACGGAGACTCTGGGCCGTTCCCCACGCCGACGACGTCACTCCACCCACCAGCGAACCGCCTCCTGCTCTTCCAAAGGCACCAGGTAGGGAACTTTTCTAGCTCCTAACATAGTTAAAAGCTTTTAATAGTTTACTGATGATCATAGACTTAGATCTTAGAAATATGTTTTGGCCACTTTTTCCGTGGGACACACACGCTTCGACTTGCATGGGCCAGCTCGACCGGATTGATACCACAACCTCACAGAAAACCGGAGTGAAAAAGAGCTGTGTTTCACCAAGTGAGTGAGGTCACTGGAGGTCCATACAACACCAAACCCTCACCACATCCTCCAAAAAAAAATACTACGCCGGCCAGTCCAGACCCTACTGTGAAGTTTTCTTCCTTTATCAGCTCTTACGAGACCAATGAGGTAAATAGGGGTGACACCCTGTATTCCTAATATGATACCAAACCCATCATTATCATCATCATCATCAACCTTTAACTACCGTGGTAGAGCCACGCTTCGGCATGAATGGGCCGGCTCGACCGGAGTGATACCACGGCCTCACAAAAAACCGGTGTGAAACAGCGCTTACGCTGTGTTTCATCGAGTGAGTGAGGATACCGGAGGCCCATACCCCAATCCAACGCCCCCTATCCCCCTTCCCCCCAGGCCGCCATAGTGTGGGTCACCATGCTGCATTGTTCTTTTTCGCATTGAGGATGGTGACCACCACTCTTGGATTCTGCTCATGCTTTCCATCAGGC
>PKRV01001262.1:81347-285495 GCA_003709505.1 Hyphantria cunea
AAAAAAAAAAAAAAAACTGTCTACTGCTGGCAATAGACCTCTCTTTAAAAAGAACACCACAACTATACAGATGTATTCCAAAACAGTTAACATTTTGGGATCCTGGATACTCTAATCTCTTTTTCATCCATTAAATTGAATCTTATATTTGTCAGGTCGAACCATTCTTCGCTGATGTCTTCTTGTGAAGCATTTTCGGAGCATCCATCTCCTGGTGAAGAGAATTACCAATCTTATAACAGGTAAGGTTTTACATATCATTAGCAAGTTGTACTGGTCTTACATGTATATAGAAAACTGTTTATTTACACACCTAATTATTACAGAGTTACAAGAGTAAATAAAATGTGATGTCCAAAGAGTGGCCTTATTGCCGAAAGCAATCAGTGTTACCAGAATATTTTTTTCTCGAATCGCCTCGCCAGAGCACTCTTGTAGCCCCGAGATAGCCCCATCATGGCGCACAGGTAGTTAAGGCGGGAAAGTTTGAATAAATTCCTGTGCTTATTATTGCTCTTATATTTATTAAATTCGTACTATTATTTAACAATATTTTTTTTGTTATTAACAGACAGTGAATTTCTAAAGATAGTATTATTTATGAATCTATGGAATTTTTAACATAACCTTTATATAGAAAAATTGATAATAAAATATAAATAAATAATATAGCCAAATCGGCTACCTGTAGTCAGCGGATAAAATAATATCGCCGCTCGGTAAGGGCAGTGTTGCCAGATGGGGCTATTTAACGCCAATGGGGCTATTTTCCTTCGGGCTACACGAGCGCTCTGGCAAGGCGATTCGAGAAAAAAATATTCTGGTAACGCTGGGTAAGGGAGATAGCCCCATTGGCGCTAAATAGCCCTGACAACACTGAAAGCAATCTCTTCCAGGCAAACTTAGGATGGATCAAAATGTGTTATAGAGACAGCGCTACTTGATAGTGCAATGAATGTTGAATTAATTATTGAATATTGTAAATATAGTTATAGTTATTACTACTTCTGATAGTAAGATTGCACGATGCTTTAATATCGATTAAAATTCTAGTAGTTTAACAATAAATATATCATAGATAGATAGAAAACTCAGTATTTGTAAAAAGCGTTACAAGAGAGCATCTAAAACGATAGANATCTAAAACGATAGATAAGGCCGGCCTTATTACCATAGGTTCTAGATTTATGTACAAATTTATTTAAAATAACGATTGACAGTAAAATTCTTGCGAAATATCTTCATTTTTCGAAACATGTAGACTGCAGCATCAATTCAAAAATTCCATAATCACCACCTTACCATATTTTATATAGATTAATAATATTTATTTTTGTAAGTAAATCGTTTACAGGTATGTTTACACGTCGGTCTTAACAGTCAGTTGAGTACAGTGTAGCGTTTGGGTCATTCTATTGAAGGAAGGACCATAATTCGACCATAATTTATTATTTTTAGCGTCCTACACTACTCTTCCATATAAATTTCATATCTTATTTTTTCACATTTTGCTTGACTTAGTTGAAGGCCAAAAAACTGTGGTCCCAAAATGTTCCCTTGTGGTACACCACTGTATTTATTTCAGTACAGTTTAGAATCGTATATTTCCGAAAAGAATTCCTTAGAGATGGCATATGAGAACCTAGCCCCTCCAGAATCCAGTTAAAGTATTATATGTATAAACGGTGTGTTGTTGCAGTCGTTGTGGGTCGTCGTTCGCGCGAGACTCTGGCGGCTCGAGTGGTCACTACACGCAGCGAAGCGCGCCCGCACACCACGCGCATGCGCATCGACGCACAGACTCGGGATCCTCCACACAACACGACCACGACCACACTAGGTACGCTCAACATCACATCTTAGTTTTTAATCGACTACAAATAAGGAGGAGGCCCTCAATTCGACTAAATTGTATTTTTTGTTTGTCACCTCAGAACTTTCGACTGGGTGAATCGATTTGGACGATTCTTTTTGTATTTGATAGCGTGATCCCATTTTAAGAATAAATCGGTCTAATTCTTGAATTTGTTTTTTTTTGTTCTGATCATGCTATGTGCTAAGAAACCAACTTAACATTTTTATGTACAGGGTCGAATTAGTCACGCACAGAAGTAACAAATGCTGGGCCCCACGCATTTGGGGCCCCACGTACATAGAAGGAAGTGTGCAGTACTTCTATATCGAGCTTATTGTTCATAAAAAAGTCCGTTAATAGCGGTAAGCGGTCACCGGTATCTATAAATGTTCATAGCGGTGATGCCTATCAAAAATAAAACCACGTAAATAGGACTACTTAGTTTATCATTCTTTTGCAAACATTGATATTTATTATTTGCCTTGTATTATGAATCAGTCGCTACAATTCGTACGTGTCGGAGTACGGCACGTCCCTGGAGTGCTACGTGTCAGCCCCCCCTCAGTTCCAAGATGGCGCCGACGCTCCCCCCGCCCCGCCGGCCCCTCCGCCTCACCATCAGCATCACCATCACTATACCCACGTACCAAGAGTTGGCATACACTTCCAGGTGAGTAACAAATACATGATTACAGGATGATAAGATCCAGGGTGCTTTTACTAATCTACAATATAGACCAACAAAAATTTGTTTTGGTAATATTTATCTTTATATTGTAAACTAGACTGTTAACTGGCTGTTTGTATATACGAAATAGAACAAATAAAATAAGAAGCAGAGTACAAAAAGTATTTATCTCAAGATGATAAGTTAATCACAGAAGAATTTCAATATGTACTGCGATTTAGAAGTTGACCAAAATTGTACAGTGCCATCTGTTGTTTGTTTGTAACTTATTGCAATTTCGATGGCTTTTACTGTTGCAGGCTAGCGCTCCACCCCCTCAGTTTCAGGATGAGCCCCCGATGTACGATTATGGTGACTACGAGTGTACGTACAAAGCGCCCATCAAGTGTATTGTACGCACTAATGACTATCCACGGGAGTTCTCCAGGTAAATGGAAAAACGTACTGACATTTTCATTTGAAGACTTATTAGAGACTATATTATGAGATCTTTTTATTGTAACTATGAACAAAAAAGCTTAAAAGAAGTTAAAATAAAACTGACATTCAAAAAACTCTTACTTCTCGCTCTCCCTTACTCCTAACACCAGCAAAAAAGAAATTAAGCTCATCATTGGAAAACACGACAATCATTTGACTGCCTCTGTGGCGTAGTGGTAGCGAATGCGACTGCTATGCAAGAGGTCTCGGGTTCGATTCCTGAGTCGGACCAAATGTTTGTATGATCTGCAAATGTTTGTTTCGGAGTTTGGGTGTTTTCTATGTATAATATGTATGTATTTACAAAAAAAAAGTATATAAGTATTAATATCAGTTGTCTAGTACCCATAGTACAAGCTCTGCTTAGTTTGGGACTAGATGGCGTTGTGTGTTAAAATGTCTGAACATATTTATTTATTTATATTTATTTACTCCTATCACTACCATCGGAGTATAAAAGGCGGTAGACACTTTCCATCAGATGACCAGCCTGCTCGCTACCTGCTTTCATAAAAAAAGCTAGTGTACTTTAGATGACATGACTGAAGTAAAACTTCAAATGGTACAAGGGCTGCACTATGTCTTAGTAATACGAAACGGAACTGGCTATGAGAGAAAGTGAGTAAGAAAATATGTGTTCGCACCTCTCTCTCTATCTTCGCTAACTTCTATCTCGCTCTCTAATTCCATTCGCCTCGCTCGATCACACTTTTCGTAACATTGTCGTCGCGCATTCATCAGCTTATTCCCAAGTTAAGCGTGCGTAAAAAAAAACAAAATACTTACTTCAAAAAACAACCACTGCCTCTTTCTCTCCGGACTATATGTGACACTTAGCAAGAATATTGTTAAAAATAGCGAATGATTAATTTGTATCAGATATCACGAGGGCAACACAGAGCTGGTGAGCTCGCAGCCGCAGTACGCGGAGCTGCGCATGCGCACGCGCAATGACGACAACCAGGACTACGTCAACGCACAACAGGTAACAAATTCTTGTTACAAGTAAAGAACATTCTCCACCGAAATATAATAAATCAGGATGTCCATTATATAAATCAGTCACAATGATAGTATCCGAATGAGTACATATATATTATATTAATCCTATTTATACCGTATGGGCAATATACTTTCATATGCATTAAGTGAAAAGCTGTTAATTTCAAATGACAAACAGACGCTTCAATTTTATTTATTTGTATAGATATCTTGAGCTTAATTTAATTAAATGTGTTGTAGATATGTGCACCGGAAGAGATTACGTCACCCCTGGGTACCTTCAAGCGTCAACGGTGTTTGCGGTATAAGCAGCGAAGACCACGACCCATTTTACGATCAAAATCAGATATCTCTGATAGGTAACATGTTACGATACTAGACATAGGCGCTATAATGGTTTGAATAAAAATCTTAACAAAACATACATCAGCGCCATCTATCGAAAACGAGCTAAACTCGCTGCTAATTCTGTGTCACTCTAAGGAAGCTCAGGCCCAGAATAGGGACGCGAGGGTTCCTACACAGGAGGGGGCCACCTACAAACAGTGGATGGCCCGAGGTACGTCGGGGTTCCAGGGATTTCCTTCCGAGAGTACACCTGGCTCCCCGGTTTCTAGTACCCGAGATGGTGTGCGGTTTTTAGTCGGTTCGAGTCCGACATAACCACCCCTCGGTGGTATAATAATATAGAAAAAGGTGAGCTCAGGCAAAGAGGGCTGTGCTTAGTCAGCTATAATTACAAAAATGGGCATTCGAGGGTGATTAATTTCGTGTAATAAATGTAAGGTGTAGCTCTGCCATGTTTCGTGGTATTTTATGGTAGCGTTGATGAAAAATGAAGAATAAAACCGAGTGAAAAATAGTCTTTGAAGCATGTTCTATATTATGTCAAAATTTAGGTTCAATCTCAGCAGATTTTTTATATTTTTTTGATGTGTATAGAAACCAATTTAACATTTTCATATGCAGTAGCAAATTAGCCATGAGCAAGAACAACAAATTCTGGGCCCCACGCATTTGGGGGGCCCCGTGCACCAACGCTTACTCACAAAAGTATCAACTTATTCTGAAATATTTTTTTAAATTTAAATTTGCACTAGAATGTTCAACTGTAATTTAAATTATACACTGGTTACACCCCAAACTATGTTTCGCACTACACTACACGCAAGTTGACAATTGTAGCCCCTTTGCCAACCATTCATATCCAAGGGCCCCTTGTTAGAATTTGCTACGGACCTTACGCTGCCTTATACTGTACATTTTATATATATCTAATTATAATATTTATTATAGGTACAGACGATCAGACGGCCGCAGCCCTGCTTCAGCCCCATGTGAGGGCGAAGACTCTCCTGACAGTCCCACAGAAGAGTCTTCCCGTCTCCAGGACTTCTTCGAACGTCTAGGCCTGGAGCCCCGGCAGTACGACGCATTAGTTCGGGACGCTCTACCAGACAGTCCCGTGTTCTTCTCGTCAGCTTCCACCGTCGATAGCAATCAGTTAGCAGCAGTTGCTGATTATACGGTAACTTTTAATCCGGTGATTTGCCGCCAGGAGACAAGTGAATTGCATCAAGGCCTAATTGCCCAATCAAGAATTAGGGAGAGGATTCGTTCCTTATCACCTACTTGGTGAAAATTTTCATCATTGTTTATAAAAAGTTTTAGATTTTATCAAAAGAAATTTTTAACAGATATAAGAGTTGTCAGGCCTCCTTTATTGTAAGCCGTTTGATCTAATTATATAAAACTTTTCTGATTTCCTTCATTAAAATTATTTTTTAATCTTTCTTTCCTCTTCTTCATGGATGGATTCAGAGTTTATGAATCTTGATCTCTGGTTCAGAAGTCGGAATCACCAACTCGATAAACTAAACCTCGTTTTATCTATTTAACATTTGATGTCATTGACATTTGATATTTGGTTCCAGGTCCAAGGCCCAGGCGTCCAAAAGCAGATCTACCGCAACACAGAGCCCCCTAGCGTAGTAGAACGCAACGCACGTATCATCAAATGGCTCTGCCAATGTCGTAAGACACAAATGCAAGCTCCTCAGTGAAACGCGACCAAATTAAAAAAACACCTAAAATTCCCTTGCTCTAGAGTATTATCGCCTATTTTGTCCTGTGAACGAAATTTTAGTGATTGTGATAAAAGTGACTAAAAGAAATACAGCATACACACGTTTGTTCTATTATAAGGATTTTAGAGGCTCTATAGAAGGTCATAGACCATCAGTGTAGGTAGGTCCATCTCTAAAAAAATAGGCCAAAACTACTCGAATATATTTAGAAAGTAAATGCTTGACATAGTATCAGCGAGCCTTCGGGAACAAGATGGTTCATGAGTCAATATTTAAAATGGTTGTGGAGTACGATTAAACAACGTTTAAAATACCAAGACTTGAACATTGTGCTAAAAATGCTAAAAATATTTATTTTATATCCTAGAGACTATTTACCATTCTCATAAAAAACTAAATCAATAAAGATGACGAGATACACTTTCAACAATGCAACCATGAAGGAAATTGTTATCTTAATAAGTGTGCGTCACATAATAAGTCTCGGTTAGCAATCGATTGACTAACTCGAGTGAATAATCGACTATTAAATTATTACTAACTATAAATTAAAATGAGAGAACCAAATGTTGCTCATATTAAGTCGACTAATTTCCTACGACTAAAATTAGATTTAGATAATAAGTATTAGATTTCATGTTTTCATAATAACTTGTTTAAAGAAATTAACGTATTCAATGATAGTAAGTAATATTTTTTTTTAACAATGTGAACTCGCCTAGATACGGATATACTGGATTTTATTGATTATTATTTTAATTATAAATAAACTCTTTAATTTTCTATGAGTCTTGAAGGTACTATTTTAAGTAAAAATATGTTTAAAAAATCGTAGAGTTCAAGACTCGCATATGTACTTTATTTTCCTTTTTGCAAGTTGAGAACGAAAAAATAAAATTCCAGAAGCAACTTATTTCAAAACAGCATACCTACTGGATACACGAAATGCATTCCTATCACTATAATTCGATCTATTTTAAAAACTGGGTTTTTTAATTATAACTAATTATCGTAGCTCTGTAACTAATAAATAAATGACATGACAACTACATTTAGTCCCAAGCTAAGAAGCGCTTGTATTATGGGTACTAGATAACTGATATAAATATATATATACATATTTACTTCTGTTTATAAATACATACTGTATATATTATACATACAAAACATCCAAACTGCGAAATAAATATGTATAAATATATTATTGAAAAGATGTTTATGATTTTTGTTAAGGCTGTGCGTATCTAGGCGGGTGCATCGGTGTCACCACGCCGTTGACTGTTGGTAACTAAACGATACTAGTTCATTAGTCTGTACTGTCTTAGCTGTTAGTCGATTGACGTAATTGTATGATACAACACTATGACTAAATAATAAGGATGGTCACTAATCATTATAAGTCTGCTGTAATGGCCTATTAAGTTTTAAATCTGACTCGCGTGTTTCTAATTTCATATTGTGCTCAATATTTCTAACCAGGTTTAAATTTATGATGTAGTTACTTCATAAACTAGAAACGTACTTTTACCGTGTTATGAATCAATTAGTCGATTATTATATAATTAGTAAATTTGTAAACTAAAATAATGTTAATGTTAAATTCACCATACCTTATTATTTAGTTTACCTACACAGGAAAAATTATAGTTAATATATTTTCTGTCACAAAAAGTTTAAAGGCATTTAAATCTTTTAAAAAATTGTATTGTAAATATAAAATTATATTTTTGTCTCGACAATGTTGTACAAGTTGCGAGCTTAGCCGTTGGGCGGGAAAGTTATTTTCAAAACGAAAACAAATGTTTGACTATTCTGTGGTTCTTATAATTTTAAATAATATTTATTTAAAATAAATAAAAATTCGTATTAATACTAAGTAATAGTTATGGTGAGCCATCCAAGGCCTCATTTGACTATATAGTGTATGTGTTCTATGTATGGAGGGTAGAATTAAAAAAATATTTATCCTTTATAAAGAAATCAAATGTTCCCAATCAAAGCGGCACTAAAACAGAGAACGAGTATAATATTATGAGCATGTCAGTTTCCTCCTATTACTTAAAATCCACTTAGCTACAGTGGCGCCACTTAAATACTCTCAGACACATTTTCATAAACAAAGATGTCCCTTCAAGGAATAAAATAGTGAATACAATATTGAAAATCACACCACATCAAGCAGAATATGACAAGGTGAATGAAAAGACATTTCATAATCTCAAACAAGCACGTAATGACGGTTTAACTGAAGTCATGGATCGTTAGCAAACCTGGCTGATTCCCGCACGAAGGACAATCGTCCCTATTACTCCATTCTACCTACCCTTCACATATTAATGTTTGGTATCATATAAAGCTTTCACTTTAAGAAATGGTTATAGCTATAGAAAAATATTAATAAATCTAAGGACGTACAGTAAAAACCAAACAAATAACTACGAAATATTTATAAAAATGTTCCTTGTTATGGATTTGTCATATTAAATTAATGAGTATATTTCTATTTATCTATATTATTTAATAATATTATTTTAGGTAGTTAAGACGTTGGTACCTATTTCTACCATTTGGGGGCACAAAATGAATCAATACCATAAAGAATGCTATATTTTTTTTAAAACTGAAAAAATCTCTTGACCAAAGCGCAATTTTGCAGGTCCATTAAAGGTTTTTCATGTGACGTATATTTTATCTATATAGCCTAATTTCCCAGTCAAGTCAGTATCCATTTTGATTAAAAAGATTACTCATTTAAAAAAAACCATTTTGTGGGAATGTGTTGCCATAAAAATGGATTTTTTAAGACTTTAGGGCTATGGCCTTATTTTATTTTGACAACTGCTTCAAATACTTATATTTTATAAAACATATACTGGCATAACTTCCACACGGGATAATAGAATAATATTTGAGCCTCAGCTTTCGAGAAAACTAAAAACGATCCTCAGATCGTTTTTAGTTTTCTCGAAAGACGGTCCCCATTTCATCTTATCCTCATTTTTATATGTTTTATCATTATTTTCATCACGACTTAAGATTTGAAGACTTTAAACACTTGACATTGGCAGAAACAGCTGATTGGCTGGTTGCCATTTCATCAAAAGAAGAAGAAGATATTTGACTTATTTTAGTACATATTAACGTGTTTAATTGTAAAACAAAATAAGAAATTAATAAATACGAAAAACTTGTTGACTATAGACAATATAACACAAAACTAAAGAATTATTATATTTTACGTCATAAAGCATAATAATTAACTATAGTTTGTTCAAATAACGCAACAATTACTATATTTAATCTTTCATAATAATGTAAATAACCATTAGACTGGTCTAATCTCATTAAGGTAGAGTTAGCAACTAAGAAAAGTTTAGTGTACGTACAGTGTTTTCTATTATCAATGCTTGAAAGATTTTTTGAGTAGTTTTTTTGCTATCTTAAGCTATCGCTTCGTTTCTAAATTTGTATTTTCTGTGATATAGTGGAAGCAAATTTGGTTACTAATGATGGACAAACTATTTAAAATAAATTAATTGAATGAAATACGTCAGAAGATAACGGTTTTAATTTAGTTCAGTGATATTTAAAAAGTCAAGATTTTATGTGTAGTTACTGTAAGATTCAAAAGACCGATGTTCGAATTTTTGAGTTGATTTATTGACTATTAAAAATTGGAATTTCATATTTTAAAAGTGTTTAACTTTAATTTGATTAATCTATAAACTTATTAAAGGTACCTATCGAGAATGGTTAGCGTTACAGTATCTATTAGAAAGATTAGCATTCGATGCTTCCATTATTTGTGTAAATAAGATTTACGTACATTGTTAGAAGTTTATCGCCAAGAAAGAATTATATTGTGGTCTGATCATGTGTTGTTTTATTTATATTTAACACCAAGTGTGATTTTACGTGTGAATTATAAGGGCCGTAAATAATGACTACGTGGTACCTAAATAAAAGCCACGACTACTTACCATATTTAAAACAATTCCACGTATAAATATTAAAGTGGTAATTTTATAATCACACTATTATTATTGAGTATGTTTGGAATTTAATGAAGCAAAGACTGGCAGACAAAAATATAGACCAATCTGAAAAAGACAGAACAACAACAAAAGAAGCTATACAAAGTATAACCTCGGATGATTGGAAGAAAAAATAAATAAACAAATATTTCGGACATCTATCACACAACGCCATCTAGTCCCAACAAAGCAGAGCTTGTGTAATGGTGGGTACTAGACAATTAATATAATTACATATACACTTTTTTTTGGAAATACATACATATCTGACATAAAAAACACCCGAACTCCGAAACAAATATTTACAGATCTTACAAACACTTGATCCGACCCGGGAATCGAACCCAGGACCTCAAACATAGCAGTCGCATACACTACCACTGCATCAGCCAAACAACAAGAATATGAATGCAACCCTGTTAATCGCTTAACCTTCCAGTGGTCGCGCACCGTACACTGTACACGTAGTCATTATTAAAACAAAAAAATATATTTATGTGGAATTTCTGTATATTCTTTATTTAAATATAATGAGTACAATTTTCTTATCTAAATACAATTAATGAAACTAAATCTCAACCTCTCTTATTTATGTAAAACAAAAATAAAGAAAACTTCCCTAAATTGACACAAAAATCACAGGTTAAGCTCTCATTGAGATTGCAATAAATACATTTCATCATCATCAGCCTATCGCAGTCCAAAGCTGGACACAGGCCTCTCCAGTTATACGCCACTTAGTTCGATCTATGGCTTCTCGCATCCAGCTCCTACCAGCCGTCCCGCGCAAATCATCGCTCCACCTGGCCTGTGGACGTCCTACACTAAACGTTTACCGAGTCGCGTTCTCCACTCAAGAACTCGTTTACCCCAACGGTTATCGGTTCTTCGGCAAATGGGAATGCAAACATGTCATACCAAATACATTTGGTAAAAACAAATTAATTAGTACAATCTGCCTAAGAAAGACATACAATCGTTGAATGATCCCCACTAATTAACTTTTGCATACTGTGCACATTTCTTGCGCTGGGTTGGTGTGTGTGGCGCACCACGTTACTCGAGTACGCTATCGCTCTAGTTTGCATGACGTCTTTTAACCTGGTTCACAGATATTTCCAACGGGTTGTAAATACAAAACTATGCAATTTATATTCTCGATTGTCAGCACTTGATGGAACCGTTTACCGTGGGAGAGCCACGCTTCGGCATGAATGGGCCGGCTCGACCGGAGTGATACCACGGCCTCACAGAAAACCGGTGTGAAACAGCGCTTACGCTGTGTTTCATCGAGTGAGTGAGGATACCGGAGGCCCATACCCCGATCCAACGCTCCCTATCTCCCTCACCATCCTCCTTCCCCCCAGGCCGCCATAGTGTGGGCCACCATGCTGCATTGTTCTTTTTCGCATTGAGGATGGTGACCACCACTCTTGGATTCTGCTCATGCTTTCCATCAGGCAGGGCAGAGTCATTTTGGCAGTTTAAATATAAAAAAAAAAAAAAAAAAGAACTTGTTGTTATACATCATCACAGATGATTATTTAAGAGCGAAACCGGTCAGGTGTAAATTAAAATTATACAGTGGAATAAGTACAAGTGAGCTTTATTTTGGAATGTGCAAAACTATGTGATACCTGAAAACACGTGCATGAGGGGCAGTCCCAGTTCGTGTGATCGGTCTTACAGGGATTCCCCGAACGTTTTACTTTCGCCCAGCCCCTGTATGAGTTTTGGCAATTTCCATAGGTGCTCAAGCTTCTAGCGATTAAAATTTTGCTACTTATACAATGCATTTAACAGCTAATACGAAGCTTGCAAAGGTTTGCTCACTTTGCACACCTTTTCCAAATGTAGAAAAAACCGTTAATTCTCAAGATTTTTACCAGGATCATCGAACAAACTTAACAAACTATTGTTTTCTCATCGGTACTTCAGTACTTCAAATATCAATGCGACCTGACATTTTAAAGTTAGTGAAAATCACGTGTGAAGCTTCGATTACAGCATAGAGCAACACGGTAAGCAATAATTGCGAGTACTACCGAAGGTCATATGCCGGTAAAGGTCCCGTCAAAATCCGTCCAGTCTTCTAATGCTAGTGATTAGCAGCAACAAACAGGCAGATCTTAAAAAAATGCTTTTTTGATGTAAATACCTTATACACTTTCATATACATTTCGTAATTGTTAATTAAATTATAATTTGGAATTAGAGACAGGCACTTCAATTTTTTTTCTTTGTGTAGAGTGGGCATCAGTAGCTTAGGTAGTTAGGTCAAAATAAAGATCTTTTCTAGATATATCCTTCATTGTAAATGCTTTTTGAATTGCAAATTTCAGTGACGATGATGTGATTTAAGTCAAATGATTTATAAATAGCAATAAACTACAACAAAATTTATTTGCGGTTTACATATTTACATCTCGTTAAATATTTATGTTATTGATGCAACTTTCGATAAGGATTTCAGGTCATTTTCCCCTCCAGTCATCGGAGAGTAATTTGTTGTGGAAACTGTTTCATGTTTTTTGCAACCAATAGAGAACTGAGTAGACAGTAAGAACTGACTAGGATATAAAAGAAAAGATCGTTCGTAGTCTTTTTGGGGTTAACAGTAGAGTTGCCTATCGATAGTCGACTATCGCTAAACTATCGATTGTCAATCGAATGTTGTCGTCATTTCAATGGTGTCGATAGTCTATCGATACTATCTATTTTTTCAATATCGCTGTGCGCTACAAGCCGATAGTATTGATATACAAAAATAGTATCGATAGTGTCGAATTTATTAGCTACGAAAGTATTGATACTATCAACAGTATCGACACTATCGAAGACCTGCATAAGTTTATGAGTAATAGTATCAATAGAATTGCCTTCCAATAATCACTTACATAGCTAGTAAATATTTAAAAAAATATTTTAANTTCATAAGTTTCCTATTTTCAAACCAATAAGCTTTTGTGTAAGAAAAAAATATTGTGTCATCAATAAAACAACTCAAAAAGTCTTGTACGGTGGTTCATTGACCTTTGCATGCTCATCAATACATTATAGATATGACTCAAATCATATTGCACAATGTTATGTAGTAGCTGTGCTCTCCACCGTGTTACCTGCATATTTTGTTTTAACTCATTTCTTTTTATAAAAGTTTCTCAATTTACTCCAGTGAAAGTACTGTCAACTATCAAACAGACAGACAAATATAAAGTTATAAATAGTTTTTTTTTATGTGTTTACAATATACTTTCATATGCATTAAAATTGAAAAGCTGTTGATACAGACACTAGTGTTTTATTTATTTGTATAGATTGTTCTATAGCGGTAATGAGATAATGTCCTGTTATTTATGTGTTTCTCATCATAATGATGCAATACTAGCAAATAACATTTCTAGTATATAACAATGGCCATAATAATAGGTTACCAGTAATCTTAGCTATTTAGCCAGAAGGTTGTGGGTTCAATTCCTGTTTAAGAGAAACAAGAAATTTACGAATATGATTGTTTTTTCCATCTCCGTTTATAATTTATCTCCGTGTGTGTAACTAGTCCATATTACAATATAATGAATTCGAAAGTAACTCTGTTATCCTTTTATGACTAAACCACTGCACCAATTTCAATGACATTTGGGGTGGAGATAGTTTAATTCTTGAGAAAAGCCTTCCTCAATAACTGAAATGTATAAAAATAAAATATTGTTTTATGTCAGACAAATATTTCCTTGTGCTCTCAACCAAACAAAGAAACTTCAGCTTTATATATCAGTAATGATATAAACCTATGTCATTGTATTTACAGGCAGTAAAAAAGAGCAGATTCAAGTCAAAACAGAAGACACAAGAAACATTCACAAGGGTCAGCAATTTAAAAGCAGAGAACCAAGTTCTAGAAGATCGAGTAAAAACCCTGACAAAAGAGTTACAATTCTTGAAAGAACTCTTCTTAGCACATGCGTCGAACACACAGAACCCCAAGTTTGATGGAATTGACCTACAGAAGCTTCTAGAAGATATTCCAGATGAGAAGAAATAATAGTGTAATTTATTATAGACTTGCCGTAGTATATAATAGGAAAGTGTTAGCTTGAGGAAATGTGAGTTTTGCCTGTATAGACAAAAATGTGATAAATTTTCTCAAGAAATGTATGAGTGTTAAAGATTTAATGATAAAAAAGTCTAATCAGAAAGGCCTACCTTGTGAGATATCTCAAACAAACATCTTATCTTAAAATATTGAAAAGGTAAAATCCTTTTAATAATTTTGTTGTAACAGCAACTTGAAAAGTATATATTCAAATTCAAAATCATTTATTTA
This sequence comes from Hyphantria cunea, assembly GCA_003709505.1. Classification (NCBI taxonomy): domain Eukaryota; kingdom Metazoa; phylum Arthropoda; class Insecta; order Lepidoptera; family Erebidae; genus Hyphantria; species Hyphantria cunea. Next base: position 95,821 of record PKRV01001262.1, read on the forward strand.
ATTAAAACATTAAGTGACATTTATGAAAGTTAAATTCGACACAAACAGACGCCAGATCTACTCTATTCTAGAGTTGCCCAACTATCGATAGTTTCGCTATAAATAGAGCTATCGATAGTATCGATTTTATCGATTGTAACGATTGTATCGATTTTATCGATACCACAAATTGACTAATACAATTTATTGGTAGCAATAGTGTCGATAGGATCGATACTATTATAGTCTATTCTCAATATTTACTGTTTGCGTTCATTTGTTATATCTACTTTACTGTATTTCCTTTATTTTCAAGTAGATTTTTTGATTGTGACTCACAAAAATGTCATCTCTAAAAATCTAAAGCAATAATGATGATGTAAGACATCTAATTGTAATGTGAAGTTTACACAAATCACTCGAAAATCTCCGACAACACGGAGTTCGGTGCGGGAGATAATCAGAAGTGTGTAATAACAGATCTACTCTAGAATCTATGGAAGCTATGGCCTTGAATGTTTTACTGTATATTACAGTAGGTAATTGAGCCCTATGACTCATTTCTGATTCAAATGTTTGTTTTTAAAAACAGCAGCTGCATAGAATAAGTACTTTTCTATCAATGCATTTAGACAAAAATACTTATACTGTATAATACGAATTTATTATGTTACATACTAAATATACATAGTCTTTTCTTAGGACACAAATTTTTACAATAAAGTTATAATAATAAAATGTGTTTTGATTTTTTTGCAATCATATTTTTTTTATTTAAGAAATAGCGCATGTGGTGAAGGATTAAGAAATAATAAAATATAAATTAATAATAATAAAAAAATATTTATTTCTTACCTAAACCAAAATACATACTTTATGAATTGACCTACAAAATAGTCAGGCAGTACTTCGGCTAAGGATCGCTGGTGCCCGTGTTGGGCATAAAATTGCCTGTGTTACAGGTCACCAGGGTCCTCGCTCCGAACCAGATACTATAAATCAAACGCTATTAATAAAACGTAGCAAAAGATTTATTTTTCTTTTCTCATGGAATTATGGGTGTTTGTGCGTGTGTGTGCGCGCGTGTACGAGTGTATGCTTGTATGTATGTATATTCGGAGTATTACAGTAGGTATATATATATATATACCTTACCCGACATATATGTATAAGTCGGGTAAGGCCCAGACAGAAGTAAAAGTTAGATATGGCAATACACAGAATTTATTTCAAGAACTCAAATAAATCAGAATATCCTAAACCTACGAAATTAACAAAGCTGTAGAATTAGTTAAATATCTTACTACAGTCAGTATTGACCCATGTGACCGCCTTCATTGAATAAAGGCGGTCACATAGGTCAGTACTGACTGTCAGGGACAGTGGTCCACGTACCCACCGCAATAAAGATAGTACTAATTATCAGAGATAACGTTCCACATCCATAATCGTGCAGTACTGACTGTAGAGAGACAGTGGTCCGTGCACCAGGACGCAATCGTTCGAAATGCGTGACGTCTCAACAGCACAGCTCATTATAAAGGCGGTCGCTTAGGGAGGGAAACGTCACAATTTTTTACTAGTTTGAATCAAAGTGTTTTGAGCCAAATAATCGATATAAAATTTTTCAAATGGTGCGTCTGTGCACTTTCCACTAGCGCCATCCAGTCGCCATCTCTCGCAGCTGGAATACAGTACGACTGCCGTCATATATATATATATATATATATATCTTGGACATCTTACACACAACGTCATCTAGTCTCAAGCTAAGCAGAGCTCGTGTTATGGGCACTAGACAACTGATATACAGATATACATATTGTACATAGAAAACACCCAAACTCTGAAACAAATATTTGCAGATTATACAAACATTTGGTCAGACCCGTTAATCGAACCCCGGGTCCTCAAGCACAGCAGTCGCATGCGCCACAGAATGCAGTGTCATCACTCATATTCATTCCGTAGGTGCCGTAAGGGGCGACTAAGAGAGCAAACTGCAAGACAACTACTTTAAAGAGAAGGAATTCTTGAAACAAACTGGTCCCAACCTATCAGGTCGAATCGAAACCTTTCTAAGAGGCCTAAGAGGTCCTGCAGTAGTTTTTAATAATAATATCTTTATTTATTCAGGCAAGGTCCATAGTGTTACGTGTATTTATGTGTACTAACAATTACAATTTAATTTAGTAACGTTTTCAGAAAGCTGTCCATGATTTTCGAATCATATTAACGGCTATGACCTTCAGGATGTCATTACTGCTGTCCCGCACTCTCCTCAACAAGGAGGCAGTTCGCTTACGTAGTATAGCGTGGAAGCCATCCACTCTCGCTACCATAAACATTGTGGAAGCACTGCAGTAACGAGGCAACTTTAAAAGGGGGTGGTTGAGAATGATATTTCTTCTAGTGTAATTCTCGGAAACTATATATATAATACGGATTAAAAATGCAGGTTGTCAACACGTTCATCCCATGGGTGCCGAGGGAACAAAATATGCAAAAAGACATCATTGTTAAGAGAAGATAAATTTGGAACAAAACCTATACCAATTTCCTGTTCAGCTTAGTATAGTAAGCCAAAACCTTTCCAAGAAGAGGAATACGTGTCCAGCAAGATGACTATAACAGGCATTTGATGTGATGATTTGTATTAGGTCATCGTTTTTCTTATTATTCAATCGTACTCTATCATTTCACTATTTACTATTTTCTAGCCTTATCCTCTCACACAGTCCATCCACATTTTCCTTGGTTCTCTTTTCTTGTGCCCTTCAACTTTCATACTTAACATCTTCCACGCCATATTTCAAACTATACAAAAATGTGTTGGTTCTTTAAAGCTGGGTCCGCCTCTAATATTTCCAGCTGTCTCTAAATCTATATACTTTAATATTATAAAGAGGTAATGTGTCTAAGTTTGTTCCGATCCTAGAAATTATTTCACCAACAGAATGTGACACTACACAAGAGAGATTTTTAAATAAAAAAAAATATGGTCCAGGCCAAGGCCATATTTTTTTTTATTTAAAAATAATAGTATTTGTAAGTAATAATAAATCAAGTCGAAAAAAAGCGGGCGATTAACGCCTAACGAAGAGGGCACGGGTCAGCTAGTGGTTGGATAAAGAAAAGACAACATATACAGTTAAATTTTAATATCCAAAAATAGACTTAAGTCTAACATATCTTGAACTAGTCCCAGTAATCATAAAAAAATAAGTGTCTAAATTTCTTATAATAATTATTTCAGTCATCAATTTAATATAACTACCATCTCAACGTATTTATTAAGGAAAATATAATGTTTTTAATACAAAAAATATGTCATAATGCGAATTTAAGAAATATCGATTACATTATGTAAATCAAATTATACTAAAGGAACTCACAAAAAATCATATGCGATATGTATTTGATCATGTTTACTATACAATAATGGCCTCATTGTTATTTAACTTTAAGCGACGATAAAGTTAAAGACCATAAATCATTTAAAATTATAAAAAAGTAAATAATACCTAGTTGGTTCTAATAAAGCATTAATAGAGATCGTTTGTCTATTGGCCTGTGGCATACTCGCCTACTATACTGTTCCAATAAGTATTGATATTTATTTAAAAAAAAATGACTTCAATAATTTATAGATCTAATTATACTAATTTCTCATTTTTTATTATATCAACAATATACTCAGCAAACTGTAAAACATATTAAAAAATTAAAAAAAAATTAAAAAATTGACAATAGTTATTATTATGGAACTTAATAATTAACAGAGTGAAGAGGTGACATTCGCAAAGGGGGTGAGAGTGGATTAAAATTGTCTCTCCTCTTTCGGGTAAAGTTATACCCTTATTAGTTAANTAACCTAACAGGTATAAAAAATCTCTTAGAGCGACCTGCCTCAGCTTCAGGCGGGTGCAATGTATTATATCTTTAAACCTTAAATCTCTCTCTTGATGAAAAAAAACTGTTAAAATCCATTGCAGAGTTTAAAACACCTAAGCGTGAAGGAACGAGTAGAGAATTTATTATATACTGAATGTATAACGAATTATGTACCTACAGAGATGAATGCGCTGGCTATTTACAATAAGCAACTTAATCACATTATCTGTTTAGAGGCGTCTCTAGCTAGCGCCCTTTAGTATGTGTAGCGCCTTTCAGAAACACAGATTTATTAAAAGTGCCGTGATCGGCGCCCTACACACTGCACTGTAGTGCCAGCTGTAGGGCGCCGGTGGTATTTCTTAAATTGAGCCTTTAGGCAAATTTTCAAAACAATTGTATTGGTGTTCAATATTTTTAAATAACTGGATTAAAGAATTTGGACATAGGCAAAACACAGTAAACAACACTCAGTGTCAATACCAGCAGTTCCTGATAGTTATCTACAGTATAACACTACTTAACAGCTGAAGGTTATCTGACATATTTGTGTCCATCTGAGACTTGTGAAATCATGACCTGTAGCAATCTGCTAGATGAGTTCAAAGTAGACTATGAGAAACTAAGAGCAAGAGGGGAATCTTTTCCTAACTATTATGTCACAAGATAGTACGTCCGACTCTGTGGAACATATTTCTTTTTCCCGATATTCTCACATATTTAGTGTGTTTATTATTATACCCGTTTTCAATAATGAGGAGTTCTTCAATTTGACTGAATGTTTTTAATGTGTGTGTGGTTGAGCAATATCTGTACAGTATCTAGACCGATCTTTTTTTTTATGGAACCAATTCGAGGTTTTATCCAATAAAATATTTAATGGAAATATATACGGCAGGATTAATCATATTTTATCATCATTTACTTGAAATGAGTAATACTTTTCTGTTGTTTCATATTAATCAGGCTAGAAAAAATAAGAAAACACTAAATAATGTTTTTAGGAGAGGCATATGCCCAGCAGTGGCGTGATTGGTGATAATTGGAAGATTAATATTCTCAATTTATTTTAAATACAGTTACTTCAAGAATTTGTAAGTAAGCACTTGTAACAATATACAGATATAGATTGTAGCATCTTAGATTAAAATACCCAGTGGTACAATGTTGATATTAAAAATATTAAAATTGAAATATCAAATGTATCTAAAATTATTATGTCTAACACTTAAATTTGTAATGCCAAACTATTAAAATATCGAATGTTTAAATATCGATTTAAAATCTACTATATTCAGAATATTTGCGATTGGTTAGAACAGTGGCCATTCCAGTCGGATTTTCTCTATCTAGGTCCTTCGATGCCATTGTAGTAGATAAATAAGATTTATTAGATAATTAGATATATTGGAAGTAAGTTTTCCAATAATGCGACAACTATCAACTTTCGTTATTTTAATATTCGGTTTTCCTATATTCTAATTTTAGTTATTTTGAACATCGTTACTCATCAATAGGTATTTTAATTATCGATATTACAATGTAATTTAACGTACCTGCTGAATTGCTTTTTAGAAGAGCAATGAAATATATTTTGCCGAAAAATTCTTAAGAACGTTTTGTTCGTGTTCGTGCCATACTTACTAATGTTATACATTCAAAAGTTACTCTGTCAGTATATAACTGTTTTCTGTGTTCACTGCTAAAATTCGATATAGCTAAATTCTGGTGAGGGTTTGATTAGACCTAGGAGAAGGAGATTACATTCTGTCGCTATAACAGACATACACGCGGGCGGAGTCTTAGTAAAAATGTTAAATATTTTTATCCACGGTCGTACATAATATGTAAGGGCGTGTATTGGTTTGTGATCTTCATTGCTAACCCATAGGTGGCTGTATTGTTGATTCCGACAAGTTATATGTGATGAGTACGATATTTTTAATATTGTATTTGCGCGGCATTTATTTATAATATTATTGTTAGTGTAATAAGGTAGCTAATCAGCAGTCTGATTATTGCGGAATTAGTCTAGTTTGCCAATTGTGAGATGTATAAACTTAACATTATAATATCATTATTTTTAGCCTAGATTATTTCCATACATTAATGACCCCGTCAGCTGACGAACTCACAAGATACGGTTTGGTCCCTTCGACGACTGTTAGGTCCGTGATGGGGGCCGTGTGGTAGAAGGAGCGCGATTCCACACTTCGATACACGTTTTCGTCGACGAGTGACCCTGGCGGTGAGGTGTTTGGCTTGCAGCATTCTTGGATGACTGTTGTACCATCTATTATACGAGTCCTGAAAATAAATACAAATTTTACTGTGGGAGAGCTACGCTTCTGCGAAATATATGGAGGACGCACGATAATTCACGATCACATGAGTTTCCGAAACTAGTTCTCTTGTCCCAAACTTTCGGTCGGTCACTATCTCAAATCTATACAATTTTAAGCTTTCTTTCGTCAGCCTATTATCATCCGTTCACAGCTGAACGGAGGGTACATTCATAGAGACATATTTCCCACGGCAACCAAATTTCTAACACAATTAAAGCAGCACTTAGTTTTGAATTTAACAAATGGGGAGAAAGCGTCCGCGGCCCCATGTCTAAAATTACTGGTGTTTATATAATTAACTTGTATGCGATGCTAAATTTAAAGACATTAACAGCCTACTAACTCTCGTAACGCCATCTAGTTGTCACTCATCTAACTCACATCAAAATTCTGATGAAAAGCTGACTACACGGTTGGCCTAGTGGTTTCAGTGGTCGCCACACCGCATCCTACTGCGCCAAGTGTTGTGGGTTCAAATCCTACATGGGACAACACTTTGTGTGATCCATAAATTGTTGTTCTAAGTCTGGGTGTATTTTGTGTCCGTTTCATGTATGTTTGTAAAGATCCCCGTGACACAGGAATATATATTCCTAATACGAGAGAAAAGTGTAACTACTAAACGCTGTGTATTCGCTTAGAACTTTTAAAGTACTAAACGGATTTTAACAGGGCCAACGAGGCAACCAGATTAAAAACAAAACATAATATAAACGTTCCTTTATAGCTTATTTCTTGTCATTTTTACGTATATGTTTTATAATTAAGTTTGAGCTCGATGGTTCTTATTGATTTATTTACATTGTTATACAGACAATAGTACATTAATATAATAAATAAAAAGTATATTCGTAAAACATGAATTTCACCTGAGTAAAACTTACGTATGTATATATTATACGTACGTTACGTAGTATACGTACGTATAATGTATACTTACGTATAACGTAATGTATAAAAAATAATAACTGCCTCGGTGGTGCAATGGTAGCGTACGCGACTGCTGTCCATGAGGTCTCGAGTTCGAATCCTGGTTCGGACCAAATGTTTTGTATGATCCACAAATATTTGTTTTGGATGTTCTTTATGTATTTACAAAAAAAAAGTATTTATCTATTCATATCAGTTGTCTAGTTACCGATAATACAAGCTCTACTTAGTTTGGGACTAGATGGCGTTGTGTGTTAGATGTCCGAAATATTTATAAAAAAATATTTATTTATTATAAAATGAGTGACGCTTAAAACTTGAGGTTAACTTAAAAAAATATACAGTCCGCGTTCAACGGATACTTAAAGACGTTTTTTTAAATACGGGCCTTAGTTATTTTGATTCACTAGTTAAGTAAAAACGAGCTGTGATACTTTGCGAAATGTTGCATTTTTATATTAGTTACCTGTACTTGGTACTTGGCGAGTTCTTGAGCTGGTCGTTGGGCGCGTGGACCAGAACGTACGAGTCCTCAGGGTGTTCGATGTCCCAGTAGCGCAGTCGTGAATCCGACCCGCCCGTTACCACGAAGCGATTACCTTCCCGAGCCCCGCAGTAAATTGCGCTTATATAGTGGGACGCCTGAAATTATACACAAACTAATGTAGCACATTCAATGGGGAACAAAATTGATACGGGAAACAGATCAAACACAAGATTTGAAGCAGTTTGAATAATGAACGGATATTTCTTCTTTTAATTTACTTTTTGATGGTCAGTACCACATATAGTGCATTGCATTTNGGGTTGTTATCATAGGATAACAGTCGTGAAGCTTTGTTAGAGGCCTTTGGACGGTGTGAGAACATCCAATGGCAAGATTACGTGGCCACAATGTTGTCTCGCCAGTTCCCAACCCGCACTTGGCCAGTGTTGGGACGTGTGGCCTTAACTCTCTCCTAAGAGGAGACCCGCGTCCAGCAATGGGACATTATGGGTTGTTGATATATACGACGCTGGCCATTCGAGTTGGTATAGGGCTTGTTTCAAGTTATTCATCTGTTTTCAGTGCCGTGGTACTGTGCAGTTTACTCTAATAGGCGGCTTTTACGACACTCACGGGATAAATAGGGGTGTTTTTTTGTATTCATAATTCGTCAGCACCGGGAGAAGCAATGTGTACGGTGACTTTTCTAATAATAATAACAATATCCGCACACACCTCACAAACGGCTATCTAGTTTCAAATTCGATAAAGCCTATGGTAACGGGACTGTTTATAAACACACTTATATAATATATACATACATATTATAAATTAACTGAGCCCGCGGGGTTACCCGTGGTTGTTTTTGTACATTTTCAATAAAATTAAAATCCGTCATGTAGTTTCGTAGATTAGCCGGAACAAAGAGACAGATACCGATAAGTACAATTATACTTACATGCATTTAGTTAAATGCTGTTAAGTTGACATTACAAATGTACACTTCAATTTATTTCACTCATATTGATAAATTAAACCGACACAGAACAAATAAACGTTCAAATATTTGCCTCAGATGGGAATCAAATCCCTGACTTCTAAGGTTAAAAGTAATTGGTAAAGCAGGTGAGGTATACCGGGAGCGCGAAGGTCCCAGCCCACGATGGAGGCCATGAGGGTGGCGTAGGCGATGAGAGCGCCCTGGCCGGGGGCCGAAACGCACATCACGTCGTCGCCGTCTCCCTCTAGCTGCCGACACTGCGACAGGTTCATGCGGGACGAGTTGCTATCGACCCTGGAATACAATATTTAAACTAGTTGTACTTTGAGTAGCATTTTTGCAACTTGACTACAAGGTTGGCCTAGTGGTTTCAGTGGTCGCCACGCCACTTCCTACTGCGCCAAGTGTTGTGGGTTCAAATCCTACATGGGACAACGCTTTGTGTGATCCATAAATTGTTGTTCTAAGTCTGGGTGTACTTTGTGTCCGTTTCATGTATGTTTGTAAAGATCCCCGCGACACAGGAATGTATATTCCTAATGCGGGAGTTGTCTTTTTAAAAGAAAAGAAAGAAGAAGAAGAACGTTTCATCCCCCTTTTCAACCCTCTTTCGCATTAAAAAGTAACCTATGTCCTTTTTCAGGCTATACTCTATCCGTGTACCAGATTTCATTAATATCGGTTCAGTAGTTTTGACGTGAACGCGCCACAAACAAATTTACTTTCGCATATACAATATTAATAAGGATATTTAACCTTAAGAGTCATTTTTGTGTTTTGTTATGATAGAGTGAGCAAACGGGTCACCTGATAGGAAGCGCCTACCTACGTCCATGAACGACTTATACTCAGGAATCACAAGCGCTTGGCTTATCTTCGAAAGATATCACAGAAAAGTTTTTTTTTAATGTATAGACCTGCTAAAGTGACTCTACTCTGCCTGGCTGAAGCATAAGTAGAATCCAAGAGTGGTGGTCACCATACAATGCAACAAAGAGCATGGTGACCCACACAATGGTGATCTAGCGATGTTCAGCATCATTAGGCCTCCAGTCTTGCACTCACCAACGAAACGTTACAGCACAAATGCATGCTTTAGCATGATCTTCTGTGCTAGGGTAGGACCGCGCCAGTCGTGCTAAAATCAGCGTAACTCTACTATCTATTGAATACTCATCAATACGAATGTTGTTAATTTGAAAGTAACTCTATCTGTTTATTACGCTTTCAGCTAAATAATATAATAATAATAAATAATAATAAATATTTGGGACATCTAACACACAACGCCATCTAGTCCCAAACTAAGCAGAGCTTGTATTATGGGTACTAGATAACTGATATTAATACATAAATACATTTTTTTTTTTGTAAATATATACATATTATACATAGAAAACACCCAAACTCCGAAACAAATATTTGCAGATCATACAAACATTTGGTCCGATCCAGGATTCGAACCCGAGATCTCATGGACAGCAGTCGCGTACGCTACCACTGCGCCACCGAGGCAGTAAAATGAAATGACTGCACTAATTTCAATGAAAATCAGCATAGAGATATTTTAGTTCTGGAAGGATATAGGCTACTTTTTAACGCGATTATTGACACAAACGCGGGCAAGTTAGTATGAAACTAAAGTTTCGTTCGGTAATGCAATAGGGAATATGCATGTTTTGTTTTTATTTCTCAATCTGATCATTTATGTCTATATTATAGAAAAAAATATAAATAAGCTTGTAAATAGCAAACAAATTTTCAAAGTGAAATTTAAAACACAGTTTTGTAAGTTTGAATTTCCCTCCCTTAATTTTCAGTTTTTATTTAACGTTTTCAGAGTTAAAATAACCACTAAATAAAAAAATATCCTTCAAGTATAATGTAAAGACAATAAAGAATCTAAAAAAAAATATTTGAGGTAAACTTTTTGTTTTTTTGCATATTCCCTATTTCGTTAACCAAATAGCAAAATGGGATAAAATACAGTTTGTTTTCCTGGGACTACTGTTGTTGTGCTGACGCGTGGGACTACTTAATAATAATAATAAATATTTCCGACATCTAACACACAACGCCATCTAGTCCCAAACTAAGCAGAGCTTGTACTATGGGTACCAGACAACTGATATAATACTTATATACTTTTTTTTGTAAATACATACATATCATACATAGAAAACACCCAAACTCCGAAACAAATATTTGCAGATCATACAAACATTTAATCCGACCCGGGAATCGAACCCGAGACATCAGTAACAGCAGTCGCATACGCTACCGCTAGGCCACCGAGGCAGTCAAAATAAAATCAAATTAGTCCCAACTAAAAAAAAATTCAAGTATAGCTTACCTCAAGACGAACACAGACTCTTGCGTAGCAGCTACGAATGACTGACCGCCCTCACAAGCAGCTAATGATACGATAGAACCAGCGTTTCTATGGTACATTGACTTCGATCTGGAAAATATAAATCCAAATATTGTATATTCACAAGCCATGTAACCATGAGTGTAAACTCATTACATCGGCGGACTTCATGTCCAGGGCATTCTCTTCCAGTCAACCTTCGAAACCTTAGAAATGTCGTTAGGTAGGTGCACATTATTGAGCCCTAATTAAAATCTAAATTACAGCTCGCTATTTTCACGTTCTTCGAACTAATCATCTAACTGGAATAAATGTTAAGGAGAGTCTTGCATGGAATGGCCCACATAAGCAATGAATGTTTCAAAAAAATATTTCAGAAGCATTGTTTTAAACTATATTTAAAAGATATCGCCCGCATCAGAAGTATACTCTATGTCACAAGGGACTTTACAAACCTACACGAAAGGATACAACGAATATACAGACTTAGAGAAACCATTTGTAGATCAAACAAAATTCTGTCCCAATTAGAGTTGACTCAACGGTAACTCAGGGGAGTAGAAAGTAGTTTGGTAAACCATTTTGACACCTACATACCAAAAAAAAACAACTACAGCGCCATCTATCGAAGACATGCCGAACTACGAACTATTAATCCTGCATCGCAACATACAAGTTCTCTTTGAGGTATTACCTCGTCTGGGCCGAAGATCCTCCCTTTATGTTGGAGGGACATAGCACCATCCACACCACTACGCTATAAATGTGTATTTAAAGGGGACTATTTACTTTAATATAAAAAGAAACAAGATAATTAATTACCTGTTAATATGAGCGTGTCCTTGTAACTTTGACGCATCCCACAACCGTACACTGCCGTCGTCTGAACAAGAGCCGAACAACGAGCGCTTAGCCGGTAAGGTCACTAATTGGTTTACACGGGCTCTGGAACACAACATAACATAATATTATAAGAAAAACGAATTAGATATTTGAATTTATCTCATTTATCCCACGAGTCGATATGTGGAATGTAGATTTCGTGATCATTCGTATTTGTTCACGCATTGATAGCCAAGAGCCTCGATCAACACCTCAAAAATCAAGGGCTAGATCAAGGGTCTGACGCAGAAGGCATTCCTCTTAGACACGGCACGTATAGTGAGAAGGTTCATATCTTTGGAGTCCTAACCACCGGTTTCTTGGTCCCTGTACCCGAGGTCGGTGGTCTAATAATTTTCATATTTTTAAACATATATTATTGAATGTAATAAAGAAAATAATAATATAAAATATTGAAATACTTCACATTCTTTCTTATTCTTTTTATCTGCTCTATACTCTATTACTCATAAATTTCTCATCACCTTCATTTGTATCATCTACCTACTAATTTACTTTTTTTTTAAAGTAACTCATGGAGTTTCTTGCCGGTTCTTCTCCATAGGAATGATATTCGATTGCCTCGGTGACGCAGTGTTGTTAGCATATGAGACTAGTGTGCTTGAGGTTTCGGGTTCGATTCCCGGGTCAGACCAAATATTTGTTTCGGAGTTTGGGTGTTTTCTATATATTATAACATGTATATATTTACAAAAAGTATATAAGTGTTCAATCAGTCAATCTAGCTATCATAATACAGTTTGAAGTTACGTTTAGTTTGAAACTAGATGGTGTGGTGCGTTAATGTCGGAAAAATATTTATTTATATTTTTTTTAACTGTGCTACTATAGTAATTAATGTAACGTTATGAAAGTGCCTGCAAAAAGCCTAATCGAAATAGAAGTTATATTATTTTACCTGTGTTCGTGCAGATATGCGAGTAGTTGATTGCCGGGTCTCCATCCGGCTGGTGGCAGGCTCTCGTCATTAAATTCCGCAGGATCATCGAGACTCCTGCTGAGGTTGACGATGTTATAGTAAACTAGGTACAAAATCTTAGTCGATTATAGTTTACTAAATGCTTGAGTATGGATTCGACTCTGTATATGCTTTTTTTTAGGCAGAGTAGTAATTTTGGCAGTCCCATACATAAAAAATACAATACAACACCGTGTTACATAATATTAATTAGTAATATTTGCCTCGTTGGCCTAGGGTCTAAGTATGCGACTACCAATCAAGACGTCTCGGGTTCAAATCCCGGGTCGGGACAAAAATGCTATTGAGTTTTTCTGATTATATAAATACTTAACAACAGCTCGGAGTTTGGAAGTTGGGGTCTGAACCCCCGTGACTCGGAGAGCACGTAAAACTGTCGGTCCTGCGCCTGACCTCTCCCTTGTGTCAGTTAACCGTCCCATCGGATTATGAGACTGAGAGAACAGAGAGTGCACCTGTGTTTGCTCACACACTTGTGCACTATAATATCTCCTGTGTAGTTGGCTGGTCTCCGTTGAGACTGGCCGCCGTGGCGTAATCGGCTAGAAGAACATCATCATCATCATATAATATTGCCCAAGGATGTAGAAGCATCTATGTAATAGGCCTTCATAGTATGGGTCACCAAGCCGCATTGTTGGATTGGTGATCACCACTCTTGGATTCTGCTCATGCTTTCCATCAAGCGAAGTAGAGGCACTATAGCAGGCTTAGACTTAAGTGTTATTTAAAAGTTCCTTTATAACAGATGATTTCATTTTTCGCTAAATACCTAATCTATATAAATAACAATGAATTGCCTAAATGTATGCAATCATATTCTGATGGACTGCACTATATTAGATATTTTCTTTAGTATGAAATAGAAGATAACCATACATTTTTTTGTTCGCGACTGTACACTAACTACGGTAATCCGAGGTGAGCATGATTACTAAAACAAGTTATCGGAAATGTAGAAAATATTTACTAATAAAAGAAATGTGGCGGTACGCAGTTCGCCTAATCAGCTAGTAAGATATCAAATCAACAACCCACAATGTCCCACTGCTGGGCTCGGGTCTCCTCTCAGGAGAGGGTTAAGGCCATAGGTCCCCACGCTGGCCAAGTGCGGGTTGGGGACTGGCAAGAAGACGTTGTGGCTACGTATCTTGCCGTTGGATGTTTTTAAGCCGCCCAAAGGCCTCCGACTAAGCTTCACGACTATTATCCTATGATAACAATCGGGACCGACTGCTTAACGTGACCTCCGAATCACGGAGACACTCATGGTAACATGCCACCAGCGGTCACCCAAACAAGTACTGACCGCGCCGTCTTTGCTTACCCTCGGTGATTGTTTCTAATCCCCTAGTGCAACTGGGCTATGAGCGCCTTTAGTAAGATATAAAAAACTAATATATGAGCAAATACTTCTTAATATAAAAATTATAATGTTTAGGCTACAAGACGGTCAACCGTAGCCTTTACGTAGCACACTATTGGAGATAGGCAACTCCTTAACAAAAAGGTTGTGGCCTACCACACCACTTTAACCAAACCGGTTGGTATAGGGTTTGTTTAAAATTGCCCTTTTTTTCAGTGGATTTTGCCCTGGGTAGTTTTGCTCCCCTAATCGGCTGGTACGACACCCATAGGTGAATACAGGTAAAAATAACTAGTTAACTATATATACTAACTTTAAAGCCTTCTGAAACTTCTGTTGCATTCGAGTGGTGAGGTCTCTCAACTCGACGCGACACGGCGCCATGCTATCTGTAAACGATATACAAAAACCGTACATTTATAAGTAGATTAATTTGTATAAATACCTCACAGATATTGACGAGACGATTTAACGTTGAACAAATTAATTCAGCTTGTCAGTCTGATAGATTTGGTATATATATTTTATGAACATTATGAGAACGGAGAAGTAAGGTATTATTATAAAATAATATTATATTATAAGTTTTTGGATACCGAAAATCAGTGTTGCGGTTTGTCTGGAAGAGATCGCCCTGAGCGATAAGACCGCCTATTGTATCATTTGCATATAAGTGACGCATCCTCTGTTTTAACATTGTTATTTTGCATATATGCAATAAAGATATATAAATATTAATAATTAAATGAATTATGGGGGTTAATTTTGACCACTGTGCTATCAGTATATACAAATCGGCAATCCGTTTCACCATATCAAAATATGGAAGGTAGGGCATCTATTCTCGGGTATACAAAACATGAAAAACAACCTCATTAAAATTGGTCAAGCCGTTTCGGAGGATTGCCTTTGTTGACAAACCTGATAAATATTTTAGATGACAAATAATACGTTACATTGCACATAGCTCGCGCTGTGTCCCATCTGGGAGTGTTGAGGCGGGACGCTCAAGGTTTGTGAAGCCACCCCACTAGCCGCCACCGAAACTGAACCGCTTTCTGACACTGAAAGTACACCCACACACAAACACACACACGGGTTACATATACATATAACAACACTGTACATACACAAGCTAACATAAACAATTTTATATTATTCTTATTTTAAAACAACTCCCGCATTAGGAACACACATCCTATATCGCGGGGAACTTAACAAACATACATGAAACGGACACAAAAAACCCCAAGACTCAGAACAACAATTTGTGGATCACACATAGTGTTGTGTCCCATGTGACTCGACTCTGCTTAACGGAAAGTATAAGCAGATCCCAAAAGTAGATATCAACGTACCCATTGCGAATGCGAATGACCCAAAGTACGGCAGCCTATAGGTATTATTGTTCAAAAGACCTAGTCCTACAATTTATTGGCATTTACGTGCTTCCATCTAAAAAAAAAATTTAACCATATTTCGAACATCTGACATAAAACGCCATCTAGTCCCAAACTAAGCAGAGTTTGTACTATGGGTACTTGAAAACTGATATAAAAACATACATATTTTTACTTTGTAAATACATACAGTTTATGCAACCCCCGATACAAATATATGTTGACCTTATAAGCATTTAGTTTGGAACCACAGACCTTAAGCACAGCAATAGCAGCCACAGGCAGTCATAATGTTAAAGTTAAGGTAGCCATACCCGTTATTTTTTTCCTGTACAGTTGAACTTTACAGGTAGCTCAAGCTTACCTGGATGGTGTAACCTTTAAACCTGTCAGGTACACCCTACAGTTTTATATGCCTAGCTTAAAAGAACGATAGACTGTACGGTTGACCTAGTGGTTCAGCGCTGCTGGGAGGGATCCAGATGGCGTAAGAAAGCGGTTCCCGGATCCCTCCCGTCTCAGGCGCAGAGTGGCACACCGTGGTGGTTTAGTGGGTAGTCTGGCTGGTGTCAGTCAGGAGTCCCACACGAAGTGAACCCCCTGTCCCCGCGGGGGGGGAGGGAAGTGCGTAAAGGCATTCCACTACGTAAAAAAAAAAAAAAGTGGTTCAGCGCTTTCTAGTGAGCCAAGTGTTGTGGGTTGAAACCCCACATGGGACAACACTTTGTGCGACCCACACGTTGTTGTCTTGAGTCTAGGTATTCTTTGTTTCAAGTATCTTTATAAAGTTGGCTTAAAAAAGACATTTATTTGCACTTAACTATTTTGTTTACTCATTACACACAAATAAAAAATAATTAAAAAGTTCAGTATTTAAACTATCTATGGCTGACTTTTATATATTTTTATTTATTTGACCACTACTCCTGGATGTTGCTCATGCCTTCAATCAGGCAGGGCAGAGTCATTTTGGCAGTTAACACATAAAAAAAAATTGACTGCACGGTTACGGCAACTGCGTCAAGTGTTGTGGGTTCAAATCCTACACATGACAATAATTTGTGTGATCCACAAATTGTTGTTCTGATTCTTTGTGTACTTTTCGTGTCTGTTTGTAAAGTCCCCCGCGACACACACACACATATATTACTAATGCGGAAGTTGTCTTTTTAAGATAAGATAAGAAAGAAAGAATCAAAAGTTTGTTAGTATTTTTACTAGCTCTTTAAATTTTAGTACTGTCTCAATGAAACATTTCTAAAACTTCTCGAGGCCTTTATTCAACTTCATCGGCCCTAAGTAGTCCAGCTCCAAGTAGGCCGTCTGGATATAGGTGTCTGGGTATAGGGAATATGTGTCAAGTTCAGTATCTTTTAGAGGCGCTCATAGCCCGGTTGCACTCGGTGATTAGTAACAATCAGCGAGGGCAAGCAACGACGGCGCGGTTAGTACCTAGATGGGTGACCGCTGGTGGCATGTTACCATGAGCGTCCCGTGCTTCGGAGGTCACGTTAAGCAGTCGGTCCCGGTTGTTATCATACGATAACAGTCGTGAAGCTTAGTTGAAGGCCTTCGGGCGCCTTAAAAAAACATCCAACTGCAAGATTTACGTAGCCACGACGTATTCTTGCCAGTCCCCAACCCGCACTTGGTCAGCGTGGGGACCTATGGCCTTAACCCTCTCCTGAGAGGAGACCCGAGCCCAGCAGTGGGACATTATGGGTTGTTGATTGATTGATCATTATCTTTGCAATGATGATGTTATCCTCTGTAAATCGATCCCTTAGTCGTCTCTTAAGAAACCCCTGGGATTAATAGGGGTAGTAACACCCCTTATTTTTAATTCGTCACAAGTTAATGTAAAATGTAAAGTCAAGAATTACCTCGTGAATGCTGATCGTGCGAGTGACCGAACATGTGTTGCCATTCTGTATTCATGTGCGTTTCGTGGCTTATTGAAGACTTCTGAGTCCTTCTACAAAATATATTATATTATTGTACAAATAAACCAGATTTGATAACTTTACCAAGAATTGTATTATAAATTAATTTTATTACAACAGAAACAAGTACGGAGACGCATGGCGAAAGATTAAAAACTACTGCTGGGCAGCGCCCACAGAGAAATAATAAGGATGGTTTGCGTACAACTATATATATATATATAGTTGTACGCAAACCATCCTTATTATTTCTCTGTGGGCGCTGCCCAGCAGTAGTTTTTAATCTTTCGCCAATTTTAAGATTGTTAAGATATCTTAACAATTTAATNTGGTTTGCGTACAACTATATATATATATATAGTTGTACGCAAACCATCCTTATTATTTCTCTGTGGGCGCTGCCCAGCAGTAGTTTTTAATCTTTCGCCAATTTTAAGATTGTTAAGATATCTTAACAATTTAATTGCTTATTAAAATAAAATAAAATAAAAATAAATATTTCGGACATCTAACACACAACGCCATCTAGTCCCAAACTAAGCAGAGCTTGTATTATGGGTACTAGATAACTGATAGTATTTATGTATAAGATATTAATACATAAATACTTTTTTTTTGTGAATACATACATATTATACATAGAAAACACCCAAACTCTGAAACAAATATTTGCAGATCATACAAACATTTGGTCCGACCCAGGATTTGAACCTGAGACCTCATGGACAGCAGTCGCGTACGCTCCCACTGCGCCACCGAGGCCTCAGGTCCGACCCAGGATTCGAACCTGAGACCTCATGGACAGCAGTCGCGTACGCTACCACTGCGCCACCGAGGCAGTCGATTGATTTATTTGTAGTTAAATGACAGGTTTAAACTTATCGATAGTTTCGGCACTAAGGTCGAGGCATATCTTAACAATTATTCTGTAACTAGGCCGAAATGTGACGCTCGCATTCTGTGTCTGTTTAAACACATGTATAATGGTGGGTGTAGACTAAACGAATAAAGAGCTAGAGTGAGAACAAGGGCTTTCTTTCTTAATCATTTAGTGTAAACGAAAACTTGTTTGTAGCGTTTACACCAAAATAGCAACGAGCAATAATGAGAACCAAGAAATAGAATTATTACACAGATGTAACTCTAATGCCGTTTACATTAAGCGAGCGAGCATTCTTAGAATATGTAAATTTCATTTATTTATATACATTCGAAAATAATTTGTCAGTATGTTACGCTTTCATACGCTGCACCGATTTCAATGAAATTTTGCATGGATATACTTTGATTTTTGAAAAAGGGCATAGACTACTCTTTACCGCGATAATAGATACAAATGCGGGCGGAGCCGCGGGCAAATGCTGTTATAAAGTGAGGAGTGTAAAATAATAAGGTAGTTAACTGTATCGGAAATAAATACTGATGATGTCTCCTTCATTAAAACGAATATTACAAAACATTTCGGAAAATATAATTAATACAGCTTTTCATTTCTATTACAAATTTTAATCAAATGAACATTAAAATATATTGCTCAATTGATTAGTCTAAAACAGTGACGTCACAACTTTGTATTCAATAAAGTTTTCATACAAAGTTATCGTTCAGTAAATAACTGATGGGACAAAGGTGTCAACTACCCTATTATCTGCAACCTTTAAACAATGCAATTATTCCATAATTGGCGACCCATTCTGCTTTACACGGAAATCTTTGAAGTTCTCGGTTTTTCTCTCAATATGTACATACATGTATTTTATATATAAATTCCTCTTGAATCACTCTATCTATTAGCGAAAACCGTATCAAAATCCGTTGTGTAGTTTTAAAGATCTGAGTGTACAAGAACAAGAAGTGACTTCCACTGTGTAAGGATTATATATAAAATATGTTTACCTATTCTGTCCAGACGTATACATTTTATCCAGGTTGGGTAATGTATCTGCGACACCTGTATCGAGTTGTACGGCTCGAGAGATCGCTGTCTGCTGGAGAACTAAGCGACCGGGAGCTTCTGTTATATGCTGGGGAATGTAAAAGGTATATTGTTACAGACGGTCTGCCTTAAAAATACGCCATATATAATTGCTGTAATATACATAAATCGCTTACGAAGTTTAGTGCCAGAATCGAATAATCATCTCAAAGGTCCAAATTGGTTGAACTACACGATACCAAAAGTAGCAAGTGAAAAAAAAGACGAAGTAGACAGCCGATCCCAATTTAGTTTGGGAAAAGGTTGGGAGGAGATTAGATTATGTGTGTTTATATATTAATACGAGAACAGAAATATATTTTTTATTTGATAGAGAGCAAACGAGCAGACGTATCGCCTGATGGTAAAGTGATTACCGCTGCCCATGGACACCCGCAACACTAGATCGTCACAAATGCGTTGTCAACATGGGAGGTGGGGAGTGGGATGGGGAAAGAGTGGGCCTCCGGTATACCCACTCGGTTTTCTATGAGGCCGGTCGAGCCGGCCCTTTATGCGATAATGATGCGAACGTATGAGTACAAAATTTGCCACAATTAAAGTGTATATGGAGGAAGAGTCTAGAAAGCTATTAGAATAATAATATTAAAATGAATTGTAGATGTGAATCAATGAGCTTGAGGTAAATCACGAATGAGATATTAATTGCATCAATACTATATAACCATTCTTTTGTAGATCAAACAAATATATACAAACCTGTGTCGATGAGCTTTGTATCTTAATCAGGTGGATACTCATAGCTATCAGCTGATTTTCAACGTGCTCCGTCATACCTGTAATTCAAATTAGAAATATATAACTACCCGGTTGTTTTATTGAACTTATTACACCTCTCAATAAAAAATCTCTTTAATTCGTTACTGTTATACCAGGAATTCGCGCTTCTGTTGCTGTAATGTTATTCGGGCGCTCATAGCCCAGGTGCACTCGGTGATTAGAAACAATCAGCGAGGGCAAGCAACGACGGCGCGGTCAGTACCTGGATGGGTGACCGCTGGTGGCATGTTACCATGAGCGTCTCCGTGATTCGGAGGTCACGTTAAGCAGTCGGTCCCGGTTGTTATTATAGGATAACAGTCGTGAAGCTTAGTTGGAGGCCTTCGGGCGGCTTAAAAACATCCAACGGTAAGATTACGTAGCCACAACGTTGTCTTGCCAGTCCCCAACCCGCACTTGGCCAGCGTGGGGACGTATGGCCTTAACCCTCTCCTGAGAGGAGACCCGAGCCCAGCAGTGGGACATTATGGGTTGTTGATTGATTCCAGGAATTCATTTTTAGAATTGAGAAATGCGATTAGTTATCATTTACTAAAATAATTTTTCGATTCAAAGCAGCAGTTTCTAAGATTATAGTGTTTAACCAATCAAATCCATAGCTTTATTTTTAACTAGCGATCCAACCTGCATCCCGAGGAAGTCTTTGTAATTATCATTTCCTCTACCATAATATACAATACATGTATTAAACATATAAACCTTCCTCTTAAACCACTCTATCTAATGTTGAAAACTGTATTAAAATCCGTTGAATAGTTTAAAAGATCTCGGCGAACAGGCAACGGAAGCGTCTTTATTTTATACTAACAAATAAAAACATATATTTTATTTTATTTTGCAGTATTATGGAAAATTATTGCAACACAGCATTTTTTTTAATGAGTGTGGTAATCAGGTAAATGTGAAATACATACCATAATCCATCACTAAAAAATTGAATCAGTATAAATAACAAGGTCAGAAACTTACCGTCCGACGCTAGCCGCCTGAACAAGTTCCTGAGTTGCTGCCCCATCTCGGAGTACTGTGGCATCGTACCCTGTTTAACCTTCGGAAGGGAAATCGGAACAGTTTTACTTAAAGTCTTACCACGTGAATCTTATAGAACGAGGTTGGTGGAAAATTTCATATATTTTCAGGCAAAGTTTCCGTTGTCCAGGGTACTTTAGTAGTGATGTTCTCCTAAGTGATTTCGGCCACGGAGGCAAATCTCAATGGAGACCAGCCAACGCAAGATATTATAGTGTATAAGGGTGTGCGTAAACGCAGGTGCACTCTCTGTTCCCTCTCTCTCATAATCCGATGGGACGGTTAACCGACATGATCGAGGAGAGATCAGGCGCAGGGTCGACAGCTTTACGTGCTCTCCGACATGCGGTGGTTCGAACCGCACCTTCCAAACTTCGATAATATCAGAAAAACTCAATAACATTTTTGGCCCGATCCGGGATTTGAACCCGAGACCTCTGGATCGGCAGTCGCATACTTCAACCGCTAGATCAACGAGGCGGTACTTAGGCAGACTTTAGTAGCATTCTTTATCCGCCACCAAACACAGAAATGTATTGTAAGAAACTTTTAGTAATAAAATTAAATTTACCACTCATTAAAGTTAATATCCCTATTAATACATTAATACACCAGGATCAACGGCAGTGACCCACGAACACACCGAGCCATGAAACTCGGGGAATCCCAGAAAAATTAAACTGTCTTGGAACCCGCAACGAAATCAATCAGAAGAAAACAATTATCAGACCTTTAGTCTGGTGTTTCTCCTCTCTTTCAGTGTCTGGACGAACTTCTTCACATCCCCATGCCGTAGGACCGCGTCTAAAACCTTCCTCGGAATCGGCTCCGCTAGACTTTCTAACAGGAGTTCTGGTCTGTCTACCTAAAGACAATAATATATTATCTCCATAAAAGGTTCGAATAAATAAATAAATATTTACATCTAATAACGTAGAGCTGGCTGCCTTTGAGGATGAAAAGGAAAACCCAAACGAATTAACTTATACGTTTAATTGATTAATTAAGTATTACAATTAATTATTCCTAAGGCGTGACAGTCTGTTCGATGTCAGAACAAAAATTAAATCTTTATAGTCTAAATTATAATTGAATAAAATCGAACGATATAACGAAATCGGTGAATCACAAGTTGGTCCTCACGGTATGATTATTCTCGGAGCGCTCGACGTTCGGGAGGTCTTGCGAAACAAAGCAGCGACGGTGGTGCAGGTGGTGGCTTCAAGGAACGCCGTTAGTCATAAGTAATGTGATTATTTCTTAACAATTTGATTCATAATTTCAGCTTCAAACCAAGTAGAGCTTATAAACATACTTTTTGAAGTGAAACTTCTTTAGGCGCATGAGGATAATTTTTTTACAAATGTAACGTCACGCAAGTATGCAACGGAAGTGTCGAAAAAGAGAGAGATAGCGATCGAGACCGATTGAGAGAAAGTAAGACAGGGCGAACGTAGCATGAAGCATTTGAGATAGAGCGATTGTCGTATCACGCACAGTGCCATGGAGCGAGAGGTGGGAGAGAGCTAAGAAGTTTCACTTCTGACATGTGTACTTTGTACGCACGCCCTTTTTTTCCTCAGTACATACACATTTCACTTTTTATCCTAGAAAGTCACCTGAAGCATTAGAAATATTCCTATACCACGGTGAACTTTACAAACATAAATGAAACGTACAAAAAGAACAGCCAGACTTAGAATAACAATTTGTTGACTACATAAAGTGTCCCATGGGGGTTTGAACCCAGAACACTCAGCGCAGTAGAAAGCGGCGAAGTGACCGTTTAACCAATAAACCATTCGTGCATTCAGTTTTATTCATCTACATAAATAAATAAAATTAAAGTATCTGTTTGTAAATGTTTTCACTAGATGCTTATTCAAGTTTATACAGTACTTACATAAATAACCTTATGTTTTTCTGACTGATTTTGAAGGCACTTACAACTAACAGATGGCTTCGCCCAGCAGCGGTTACTGTTGTACAGCGTTCAATTAGTATATTATAGGGTTATTTAATTATATTAAGAAATATGCTTACCTGGTAAAGTTGATGTTTAAGATAGGGCCACACAAAAGGCAATATCTTGCAGTGGACGTCGATCGAGCTGAACAGTTGCGTCGAACGTGATATCAGGCCGCATGCTTCATGACAGATCTGAGTAATTAAATATAAGAAAATTTAACTAACCATAAATAAAACATAAATCACCATCGATAGCATTCAATACCATAGACCTTAGAAAGGAGGTTTTTTTGTAATAAACCACACTGATCAGACGGGTTAGTGTAGAGTTTGTTTTGTTTTTTTGGGACTGGCATACTCTAATAGGGTAAAAAGTACCTTAAAAAAAAGAAAAAAGAGAGTTTGTTTTAAGTTTTCCTTCTGTTTGTAGTCATGTTATGCTGTGTATTCTGTCCTCTTAGGGAAGGAGGAGAGGTGGTAACACTCCGCGTTCTTAACAAGTCACCACATGGACAGACGGATACATATTTTGTAAGGAAAATAAAATTACTTTAACTATATTCCCCGAATTCCTTCTGTATTTTCTCATACATCTATCTCTGATAATTAAACCGAAGCCGGTATGATCTCGAGAATTATATAAATAAAATAAATAAATAAATATTTCGGTCATCTAAACACACAACGCCATCTAGTCCCAAACTAAGCATAGCTTGTATTATGGGTACTAGACAACTGACATGAATACATAAATACTTTTTTGTTTGTAAATACATATATACTATACACAAAAAACACCCAAATTCAGAAACTAATATTTTTTAGGATCATACAAACATTCGTTCCGACCCAGGATTCGAACCCGAGACCTCATGGACAGCAGTCGCGTACGCTACCACTGCGCCACCGAGGCAGCTGACGTACATTAAACTATATATATCACAAATAAAGGTAGTTAGCCAAATAGGGTAGATGATTGTATCGTTAATAAATAGCTACCGATGTTTTCTTCATGAAAATGAATATTACAAAACATATCGGTAAATATAATTATTTCAGCTCTTCATTTCTATTACAGATTTTAATCAAATAAACATTGAAACATATTGCTCAAGTGGGTAGTCTGAAACAGTGACGTCACAAGTTTGTATTTATCTAGTACATTTTTTTAATGGAATAGGGGGCAAACGAGCATTCATATCCCCTGATGGTAAGCAATTACCGATGCCCATAGACACCCCCAACACTATACATCATCACAAGTGCGTTCCCGGCCTTGGGAAGGGTTGGACTATGGGCCTCCGGTATCCTCACTCACTCGGTGAAACACATCACAGGAGCTGTTTCACACCGGTTTTCTGTGATGCCGTGGTAGCACTCCGATTGAGCCGGCCCATGCATACCGAAGCGTGGCTCTCCCACCGTAACGTTACATTTGTAGTAGTTTTCATTTAAAATTATCGTTTTGACAGATGAAAAATGTAACGCATTTAACTAAGGTGTGGACTCTATTGGTATATCTATTACTGTGTTTCATGTGGAATAACAAAGAGTAATTCATCCATACTATAATTAAAGGGGGTAAAGTTTGTGAGTTCATAGGCGATATGCCTTGGAACACTGAACAGATTTTAAAAATTATTTTACCAATAGATAGCCATATTATTTGTGAGTGTCATCTGTGCTAAAATTATAAATTCGGAAGTAACTCTGTCTGTCTGTCACACTTTCACGGCTAAACTACTGCATCGATTTCAATGAAATTTAGCATGGAGATATTTTGATCCCTAAGAAAGGACATATGCTACTTCTCATCGCGATAACCAACACACACGCGGGCGGAGCCGCGGGTAGACTAGTTTTTTTATATATAATAAGATATAAGAGTGCTTACCCATAAATTAGGATGCGCTAAGAATACAACGCATTCAGCTAATAGGTAGAATAACGTTGTCTTCGGCAGTAAACACAGTTCTGCCAGATTGGTGGCAGCTCTCAGGGTTTTCGCTATAATCCACTCCGATTGATCTGTGAGACCCTGTATAACAATAATAATTTATTAACATTAACATAACAGACAGCTACATAATCTATACTAATGTATAAAAGCTGAAGAATTTATTTCATTGCTTGAACGCGCTAATCTCTGAAAATACTGGTCCGATTTAAAAAATGTTTCAGTGTGATGATATACAGCCTTCTTCGATAAATGGGCTATCCATTTATCAAGGAAGGCTGTATATCATCACGCTAAGACCAATAGGAGAGGAGCACCAATAAAAAAGGTCATGATGACTTCGTGTCTTCTCTATTGTACATTTTTAAAAATACTCATGGAGTAATGAATATTATATAGATATTACAGATTGGAATGGGTCACATTTTGTTAGTAATGTACGTAGTCCAGGAAAAAAAACTGTTTTATGCTAAATACACTAATCTATACGTTTGCCCGATCTCGTTATTTATTTCCATCAGATGGTTTTCTGTAAGACATTGCAAATGAGCTGGTGTATAATAAAGCTATTCATTATTATATTCAAACAATTATAACTGTGTGAATAATTAATATATAAGAACTTATGACTAGACTAGGTAAATACTTAAATATTGAAGTGAAAATATGTATATGGATCCTGAACCGCGCAATAAAAGTTTTTGCGACGATATATAAATATACCTACCCAACATCAATTGCAGAGCCGTAGTCAGCCAGACATGAAATCGCTTAAATTAATCAATCAAATATTGACCACCGGTAGACATTATTTAAACCACTTTACTTTGAGCCTTTAAGAGGTGATGGAGTTCTGGCTTTTCTAGCTAGTTAGTACAAATAGAAAATCATTTACATATTAAAATTCTCACCTGATGTATTAGGGGCATTAATATAGGCGCTGAATGATAACCAACATATGCGGCGACTCCTATTATGCGTTCGTAGAAACACGCCCTCAGAGCAGTCTCTTCTTTATCATTGAGGAATGTTACCATGTGAGAAAGAATGACATCGTTCGCTGAAAGATTTCAAAGAATATTTTAAAAAGTGTGCATTTGTGTGTGACCGTTTTGAAACTAGATGGCATTGTGTCAGATGTCAGAATTATTATTATTATCAACAGTATTCAATGGTCGACTTATAAATAAGATCAAAAAGAAACACGCCCTCAGAGCAGTCTCTTCTTTATCATTGAGGAATGTTACCATGTGAGAAATAATGACATCGTTCGCTGAAAGATTTCAAAGAATATTTTAAAAAGTGTGCATTTGTGTGACAGTTTTGAAACTAGATGGTATTGTGTCAGATGTCAGAATTATTATTGTTATCAACAGTATTCAATGGTCGACTTAGATCAAAAAGCTTATATGCAGGCTTTTTGAAGAAACCATGACGGGTAAGGGTGCCTGCAGTGTTTACAGAAATGATTGAAATTCTGAAAGACTGGACCGATTTTGAGAGTAAGGCGATAACTTAAGCTACTTTTTGAACTAGCTTCGCTCCGCGGTTTTCGTTACACCGCAGGGTGCAACTAGTATGTAAATAAATATGGTATGGAAAGAGTAACTGTAACTTTCATACAAATGTCCAACTAAACTAAGAATGATTTTCTAAAAATTCCTTTCTTAGTACACGGCTATATTACCTAAGGAACTTTTGTGTAAGTTTTCTTGCTTCTAAGCATATCGGTTACAGCCGTGCGATGATCAATCAATTATATATTTAACTTTCAATTATAATTTGACTTGACAATTATAATTTAACTGCCTCGGTGGCGCAGTGGTAGCGTACGCGACTGCTGTCCATGAGGTCCCGGGTTTGAATCCTGGGTCGTTACAAATGTTTGTATGATCCTACAAATATTTGTTTCGGAGTTTGGGTATTTTCTATGTATTTACAAAATAAAAGTATTTATGTATTCATATCAGTTGTCTAGTTCCCATAATACAAGCTCTGCTTACTTTGGGCTAGATGGAGTTGGGTGTTAGATGTCCGCAATATTTATTTATTTATTATATAGTATACCAATAAGCCATCTCAAGTTTAATCTGAAAAAGTGTCTTTATATTTTTCTGAATATGATTGGTTTTATAATTACACTAACAGTAGCATAATCAATTTTTTGACAATCTTTAGTTGCCAGAAAAAGAAAAGTACTATTTTTTTTAATAAGTAATTGTAAATTCAAACCGTTCAAATAGTCTGTCTTTTTGTTGTTTGTTATATATTGATAATGCTCACCTTTTTGTTTACCAAAGAATATACAAAGTCTGGTAATGCCATTTTCTATTAAAGCGCGCTTGACCACCGCTTGGGAATCCGTCAGAAGATACGACACTGTTGACCGAACCTGAAAATATGACAATTCACGAGTTATAAATTGTATATACATATATTTAAAATATACTAGTGGTCGCTCAGTAGCCGAAAATCGGGCATAATTGTTTTTTTTTATAGGTCACCATGTTGTATTCTCTACGTTCGTAATAAGTATGGTGACCACTTCTCTTGGATTCTACTTATATTCTAAATTGAGCAGAGACGAGTCACTGTAGCAGGCTAGGAAAAAAAAACAAAAAAAAACAAGGAAACCAAAACTAAAACACTCTATTGTAATTTAATTTCGCTCATTTTATATAGACTGTTAAATAGAAAGAGATTATTACAATTGGACTAGCAGTTTTAAAGATGTATTAAGATTATAATGTTGTGGCGACTTTTACAAACAGCGGCAACATAAACATATGACAACGCCATCTACCGAAGATACACTGAACTATGGAGTACTATAGTGTGTGAAGAAGCTAACAATCCTGCATCGCGCAATAGAAGTTCTAGCGCCGATTAACTTATATACACCTTCCCAACATCAACCGTTGGGCAGCAGCCCGCCAAGCATGATCACCACGCCTGGTCGGAGGATCTTCCCTTTGGTTGGAGGGATATGATAGGACCCGTTCCCCCACAATATTATTTAAGGATGGGGTATACTAACCATTTCATGTAAAGTTGACAGTTCACTTTCATAGTTTATGTTAGCTGCCTCTGCATCCACCATGCTCTGTGTCTGGTCTAGGAAGCGCACTGCGTTCTCCGCCAATTTCGCTAAAATAATAATATACATATACATTTTGAATGCCTCGGTGGCGCAGTAGTAGCTGTGCTAGAGGTCTCGGGTTCGATTCCTGAGTCGGACCATATATTTGTATGATCTGCAAATATTTGTTTCGGAGTTGTTTTCTATGTATAATAAGATTGTATTTACAAAAAAAAAGTATATATTTATATGTATTGATATCAGTTATTTAGTACAAGCTCTGCTTAGTTTCGGACTAGATGGCGTTGTGTGTTATAATGTCCGAAATATTTAATATTTATTTATTTTAAATTCAGTTGTAGTTGTGTCAAGTTTTGTATACACAGCTCTTGGGTGTTTCTATGCAACAAAAAAATGTCATCGAGAAGAACTTGTAGACTGATAACAATATGATACTTTAATCTCATCAGCCGAAGACATACCAAAGCTAACCCAAGCAAAGCTGACCAATGGAGTACACAACAAACTACACAGTACAACTGCAAAGAGAAGAATAACTTGACACAAAATTTATACCAACCTGTTTGGCCAGTGTGGTATATTTTATTTAAAACTTAATGCACCTGTGTGCATCAGTGGACTAAATGCCCAGGGCATTCTCTACCAGCCATCCTACGAGGGATGTAGAGACCTAGTAAAGTAGGTGCAGCGAGGTTACAATTGTAATAACAACAGAAATCGATTAAATTGACATTTAAAAAGAAATATACAAATACATGTGCTGATAATTAAGACATACATAAATACGCAAATACATATATATAAATACACAAACAGCATAGTAGACAACCATCGTCAGCCAAAGTACTCCAGCTTTATGTTCGTAGAATCGTTAACTTTTTTCTTAATGTAATGTTAATACTTTAGCGATATTCATTTTATCTCCGAAGCAACACGCAATGATAACATAATTGTAAAGCTGTAAAAATGTGGATGTTTGAACTTGTTTGTTGAAACCAAAAAATCAGTTTAAAGAGGGTGTATTTTGCTATATATTTGTGCTTATGGTTTGGCTTAGAAAGAATCACAGTCGAACTCACCTATGTTATTAGCGTATGCCTGTCTAACAGGCACGCTGGGATCCGTAGCTCGCGGCGCTAACTCCGGCAGTATATACTCCGGAAAGACATTGCAGTCGGCTTTGGGTAGATTCTGTACTAAGGATACAGCTTTAGCACAAGTCGCGACAGCTCGTGCTCGAACACGGGGCACATTGTCATGTGATAAATGTATCTGCAAACATAATAGTATTCATGTCAATTACCTACCAAATATGTATAATTGTATGCATAAATTCTAAGCTAAGATACATTTGATAAATGAAATAAAAAGTAGCTAAATCGCTGGGTCGAAGTCAACTTCGAAGACATAGATTGATATCCGACAGCCGGAAACTCTACCTAGATTCTTACGTCCTTTGCCTGGTTGAACTCGACTGACATTCCACTAAGGTTTGCTTTATATAGGAACTTATTGCTTACTAACTGAACCCCGCGGTATTACCCGTTTTTATTGTTGTACCGTTAGAACAACAACCACCGGCAACACCGCGAGACAAAGATAGACTAAAAAAGTAGCCAAAGGTATTCTTTACTTCATTAGTTTTCGGTCAATGAATGTCCTGGAAAAATCGGTATAGCACTTCCAAAGATTAGCCGAATCAAACATACAGAAAAAGTGGATCAAATTGAAATGGGATCTGGGAAGCATTCAAATAAAAAAAGAATCATCAGAATTGATTCACCCAGTCGTAAGTTCTGAGGTCATCATCATCTTCCTAGCCTTTATTATTCCCAAGATTTGGGATCGGCTACTTACTAGTTCAACCGGTATTACCCGAATATCAGTTTTTACACGGAGCGAGTGGCATCGGACCTCCGTAACCCTGAGGGTGAAATGAATTCAAAGGTTGAACTTGTTATCAGTATATTTGAGGCCACTAACTTCCCAATAACGATTACCATAGATGGTCATGAGAATCGGGACCGACGGCTTAACGTGCTCTCCGAGGCACGGGCGCAAAACACCGCCGTATCCCATACTCCGGGCTACTATTTAATTAATTTCTTGTAAGAAAAACCTAACAGCAGACCGACCCGGGAATCGAATCCGAGACCAACGAGACAGAGGTTACAAACGTAAAAAAATACAGTCAAAATTGAGAACCTTCTCTCTTTTTGAAGTCGATTAAAAATAGACGGTCCCAAAGCGTATACATGAATGCGTGTTCGGATACAGTACGTATATTGTATCAATTATACGTTTGCACATACCGTTATTTAAATGCGCCAGCTAAGCAAGCAATTTTTAATTTTAGTAACTTTAATATTCACTTACAATATATGGTAATATTCTGTCCAAAATCGTTTCCGAGCTTGAATTTTCACATAACAGTTGCAAAATCTCCAAAGCATACAGTTTTGACGTGCAGTGATGTAAACCCCTTATACATGACGTTACTAATGACGTAATAAGAATTAACCCTTCACTATCGGGGCCCATGTTTATGCACTCTGGTCTTTTGTCATCATCTTCGTTATAATCTGTTGTATTTATATTCAGGACTTTGAATTTGTCTTTTATATTATCAATGCTATCTACGTTCTGATAGTCTGTTGTTTCTTCGACCAGATCTTGATAGTTCTTAGCATCGGAGGGCTGAGTGAATATCTTGATAATGTTTTTGATGTCTTGATATATACGGAGTATTTTCTCGTCTGCCGGTAGAATTGGTTGTGCAGAAAATATCAACATGTACGACTGCAAAAACGAGTAGAAGTAGTGGGGAAATAGTCTGAAACAAAAGTTAGAAAACTGTATTGTACACCAAAGGATGTCACTTTTTTTTTTTTTTATATTTAAGCTGCCTAAATGACTCTGCCCTGCCTGATAGAAAGCATGAGCAGAATCCAAGAGTGGTGGTCACCATCCTCAATGCGAAAAAGAACAATGCAGCATGGTGACCCACACTATGGCGGCCTGGGGGGAAAGGGGACGGTAACGGTATATATTCGAAGGTGGTTACAACATTATATACTTAATTATTATTAATTTGGGTAAAATTATTATTAATTGGTTTCGCGGACGGTCTCGGATTCGATTCCCGGGTCGGGCCAAATATTTGTGTGATCTGCAAATATCAGACTTTTCTATGTATAAGTATGTATTTACAAAAAAAAAATATTGTATTTATATCAGTTGTTTAGTACCCATACTACAAATTCCGCTTAGCTTGGGACTAGGTAGCGTTGCGTGTTAGATGTCTAAATTTTTAATTATTAAATAAACTAGCTGATCCAACGAACTTTGTACCGCCATTTTCCGTGAATATTTTCTAAATTTCAGAAAAACTTGTAGTATTAGTCGCGGTCTCAGACACTATAATAAGACTACCTGTTTTTTTTTTATTTTTCGGTATACAAACCTTGTCCTGACTAAAAAAAACACTCACAAAAATAATTATCCAATTTGGTGCAGCAGATCGGTAGTTATACGGGTACTTACATTTCGGGTACTTCGAAGACTGTGACTGCTTTATTATTGTCAGACAAGGGTTTTGTAGAATAAGATTAAAAGAAAACTGAAAACTTTATATTTTCAAAGTCCACCACTACTCGTGGCAAACTGAGGATTGTATAAATACTTAATGTTTTATTTTCGGAAATGTAGAAAATAGTCGCGAAATTTGCCGAGTCAGCTAGTTTATTATATTGTTAAAACCGTGCTAAAATAAAATTTAATTCTGCTCATAAATTTGTTACAACATCCTAACAAAACGCATTCCCACGTGTTCTAAACACGCCATGATTAAAGCCTGCTTAGTCTGAAAACTAGATAGCGTTGTGTGTCAGATCGCCGAAATATTTTACATCGTTTTAAAACATTTAATACATGACAAAAAATATACGACGAAAATTACTTAATAAAAACTTTTCAGGTATACTCAACGATATTTTCAGAACTAGTTTTGTTTTACTATTTTATCGTGTCTTTTTGATGAACAAGATAAAACTAAGTAACAAAATTCGTTTCAGTCATAAATTGACGTTAATTACGTTTTTATTTTGGATCGCTACAATTTTTCATCATAAATGTCAATTAAATATGTACTTACATTATTGAATTGACATTAGCTACAATTTTCATTCTTTCTTTATCATAGAGAGACACGAACATGATGAAACTGTCTGAAAGGTTTTTAATCTAAGAAAATTAGGTTTAATACACATTGGCTGAAAGGTCATATTCCCAGTTGATGAAGGATTACGGCACTATAAAGAAAAGGAAAACTTAACCCAAAGCCTATACCCTTTTTTTTTTACGTGGTGGAATGCCTTGACGCGCTTCGCTCCCCCCCCCCCCGCGGGGTCAGGGGGTTCACTTTGTGTGGGACTCCTGACTGACACCAGCCAGACTACCCACTAAACCACTACGGTGTGCCACTCTGCGCCTGAGACGGGAGAGATCCGGGAACCGCTTTCTTACGCCATTCGGACCCCTCCCAGCGCCTGCCCGCACTGAAGCGGGCACCGTCTTCTGATGTTAAACCTCAATTAAGGCGACGTACGGCACACGCGTAACGTCGCCCCCTCGCGGGTGACCTGTGAAGCGGATGGGGGGGAAAACCCGTCCCGCCCAACCGCGGCCACACTCAGGGCGGCATGAGGCGCTGGTAAGCGCGCCTCCGCCGCCCAGTTCGCCGTGGCGGATCGGGTCCGAGTGGAGATCGGCCTTCTTCGCCGCCTCCTTCCGCGAGATGACTTCCTCGCAGAAGGTCGCGACCGCGGTAAAACTGCTCTCGCCGCCGGCCATGGAGCGTACGACGGCCGGCAGCGAGAGATCTCCTGCGATGACTGCAGTGAGAGCCCGACGCTGCGGTGCCCAAGCGGGGTACACCGCCAGCGTGTGCTAGGCCGAGTCCTCACTGCAGTCGCAGTGGTGGCAGGCGGGACTCAATTCCCTCCGCGCGACCGAGTGCAGGTCCCGAAGCAACCGTACCCGGAAAGCACCTGCGTCAGTCGGAAGGAAAGGGTCCCGTGCTGCCGCCCTGCCCACTCGAGGACGACGGGCTGGAGCACCTCCACGGTGGCCAAGCCAGCATGCGGAGCCTCCAGTCGCGAAGACCAACGAGCCATCGTGGCTTAAAGGGCGGGTTCACGCCACTCGCGTACCTCTTCGGGCGGAGGGCGCATGCCACTCTCCGCCCGGAATTCAGCCACCCGTCGATAAACTTTGGCGAGCACTTCCGCCTCCAAATCCCACGGGGGTGTACCGGTCAAGGCGCACGCCGCCTCGGTCGACATCGTGCGGTATCCGCGTATGGCTCTGACTGGATGCACTGCTACCCTGCGGGAAGTTAACACGGACTAACGAAAATAAGTTCTTCGGTAATTCAGAAAAAAATCACGAAAATGAATATGGTGATACAAAGTTCACCGGATCAGTTAGTTTAACATAATTGTATTTTCTTTCTACCTAAATTTCGAATGGAACCGAGGCCTATTGAATTTTCGGTAAAGGCAAGCATTGATTGAAAACTTTTAGGGATTAAGTAGCTGTTTACATACAAACAAAAAAATGAATCACAAATATAGTTAATTTGAATTAAAGACAATTATTAATTACCATCTCCTGAGAGGAGACCCGAGCCCAGGGGTGGGACATTATGAGCTGATTGATTGATTGATTACTGTAAATAAAAATTAACGGACATGAATTCATTTATAAACCAATTGATTAAATAATAATTATTTACACAAAGAGCGATATAGGCACACGGTATAAATATAAACACAGTGCCAAAAATAAGCAGATGAGTAACTGATCCCTGTTTACAATCAATCAATCAATCAATTAACAACCAATAATGTCCCACTACTGGGCTCAGGACTCCTCTCGGGAGAGGGTTAAGGCTATACGGCCATCACGCCGTTTTATACAGGTATCATCCCCATCTCGCCTGACTCATGGAACCGTTCAATCATATGTTTGTAATAGCTTTAACAAAGTGACATTAGTCTTTATATTATAATTTACGATGTATTTTATAATTTCTATTATATTCTAATAGCACGGGGGCTATACAGATATATATATATATATGTATAATAAGAGACTATCGTCGCCCATGTATACCTCCTCTTGCACCCCTCCTTCCCTCTAAGTAGGGAAAAAGGCTTTGATACTTATAATTAATAATAAATTCATTTTAATAATACTATCAATTAATTCTAGATAGAAACGAGAGATGTGCACTTCTGCACAGAGGAGTGGCCTGGATTGGAGCGAAAGAAGCAATTCGGTATGCTGTCTTTCACCTTAGTTTACGCTATACCTGGTGAGTCTAGATAATATACCTTTATTTCTGCACAGTTGTCACTACTGTCATTTTGAAACTTACGAGATCTATTCTAGATATTATTTTTTTAATGCACTAGGAACTTGGCCAGGCTCCGCACAGAAGACTTGAAAACACTAAAATATATAAACCTTCCCCTTGAAACACTATGTATTGTAAAAAAATGCACTAAAATCCTTTGTGTACAAAAGATTTGAACAGAAAGTGGAAGCGATTTCATTATATTTATTTATTTTATTAACTTAATGCACTTGAGGTTCGAAGGCAGACTCAATGCCATTAGGCATTGTCTACCAGTCAACCTACAGGTGTTGCAGAAATATGATACGGTAGGTGCAAGGACAAAATTTTGAACTCGGACTAATAGCAATTATGCAGATACAAGATAAGCATGTACAATTGTACTACTACATATATAACAGATACATAATATACACATATACACACATACACACATATATATATATATATATACACACATACACATACATACATATATATATATATACACATATATAGACGGCTATTAGCGTTAAGACTATACTGCCAATTAACTCCGAAGAAGTTCGCGAACTCTTTTTTTAAACGTAAGGCGATTAGTAGACATCCTGATTTCGGTAGGAAGTGCATTCCACAGTAGGACTGATTGCACATAGAAGGAACTATTAATAAAGTTAGTGGTATAAGACGGGCATAGAAGAAGCAGTTTGTCAGTTGACCGAAGACGAAGGTTGTAGTTGGAACATAAGAAGCGAAAGTTAATAGTAGCCATTGCAACTGGTAGCGTACAGCAGACACATGATTATACTTGTGAAGATTAAAGACAAATCGAATGCAGTTATTAAGAAGACGGTCTAGTTTATTGAGATCCGCATTAAGGTCAAAATAACACACGTCACCATAGTCGATCAAGGGAATTATTAAAGGCTGCATTAGTGTGACCTTGGTTTTAACAGGAAGGAAGTTCTTAAGACGATATACAAGCGACGAGCACGGACACCTACTGATAGGTGACCTTCTGACTGACGTGGCTAACCTGTGCCCGCCAATCAGGTGCCGAGTCTATATATAACCCCAGGTTCTTTACTACTGTACTTATAAGTATAATAATGTTGTTGTAGACAATTGGTGGGACGACTACCGTTTCCAACCTACGATGATAACTTGATATTTGATTTTTACCAACAACCTGAACCTCGCTGACCAGTTTCTTATGAAATCTAAGTCATTGTTTTCGATTGCGTGTGAGATGTCCTCAACCATTCACTGCGTGTACACTTGTAGATCGTTAGCGTATAGGTGATACGAACTGAAGATGTTCGGTTACGGGATTCATAAAAATTGAGAATAATTAGGGAGATTTATAATATACCGCCTTGAGGGATGCCAGTGCAAAAATCACACCTACTCGACGACAGATCATCAATGCGAACACACTGTTGTCGTCCCTGAAGATAGGTTGAGATCCATTTCAGGGCTTCTCAGGAGATCATAAGATGGGAAAGGATGGCCAGTAGAACTTCATGGCAAACAGTGTTAAGGACATTCGAGAAGTCAATCAAAGCCAGCACTGTGACCTCGCCGTATATCGCCAGTCACTTTGAGGAGAGCGGTGGTTGTGTTGTGAGCAGATCTTAACCCAGATTGTAAAGAACTGAGAAGATTCTGCTGATACAAAAATTGTGAAAGCTGCCTATGAACACAGGCCTCCAGCACTTTGGAAAGAAAGGGAAGAATGAAAATTGGTCGGAAGTGTTCAGGGAGAGAAGGGTTACTTATTTTCGGTAAAGGTATGATGAGGTATGAGGCCTTGCGCCAGAGTGAAGAAAAGGTATTAGAGTTGAGTGAAAAATAATGACATGTGATATTGCTGGAAGAATGTGATCCAAAATAGCAACAATCATGCGACGACTAATGCCGTCACATCCGACAGCATTGGAACGAATGGACAGGATAATCTTTTAATATCCTCAGAAGACACCGGAGAAAAATCAAAGCGTGCAATGGCCGGGTGTGTGAGACTCGATATATAGCTCAAGGTATGACTCTTGGTTTGGTGATTTACATGCATGACATTATACACCTTGTTCAAAATGCACTTCGGGAGTGAGGTTTTTCTTGATCTCGAGAAGAGTAAAGAAGATCACTGCCAAAACAGCGCTGAACGAAAAATATAGATTCCAACTTGGGAGGTCGGAGAATGTAGAACAGATATATGTGAATATTGTGGGAAAACTCATCAGCTGAAAACAGGCCATGATTGTATATGTGTTCAGCCTTAGATATCATATTGAGATCCGAGAGAGTAAACAGTTTGCAACATTATGAGTCGCACCTCAATGCAGTATCGTTAAATTAGTAGACTCCAGTGCATTAAAGATACAGAGCGCGAGTCTTCCTATAACAGACACGTGTTGAAATCTCCCATAGTGATCGTGTGCCGAGATGGAGTAAGATTTTCTAATATCTGTTTCATCATCATCATCAGCCTATCGCAGTCCACTGCTGGACATAGGCCTCTCCAATTTCACGCCACTTAGTACCACGATCTATGGCTTCTCGCATCCAGCTCCTGCCAGCCGTCTTGCGCAAATCATCGCTCCACCTGGCTTGTGGACGTCCTACACTACGTTTGCCNCGTCAATCGGAAGGAAAGGGTCCCGTGCTGCCGCCCTGCCCACTCGAGGATGACCGGCTGGAGCGCCTCCACGGTGGCGAAGCCAGCACGTGAAGCCTCCAGCCGCGAAGACCAACGAGCCATCATGGCTCGACGGGCGGCTTCACGCCACTCACGTACCTCTTCGGGCGGAGGGCGCATGCCACTCTCCGCCCGGAATTCAGCCACCCGTCGATAAACTTCGGCGAGCACTTCCGCCTCCAAATCCCACGGGGGTGTTCCGGACACCGTGCGGTATCCGCGTATGGCTCTGACCCCCAATACCCTCTGAGGACCCAAAGCCTATACCTACTACAACCCAATCCACGTGGTCAGTGTGGCACAGTAGGCCAAAACCTCTTTTCTAAGAAGAGGTATATGTCTACTAGGGAGAATTATTTAAGGCTGATGATGATAATGATGATGACGGATTGCCACATAGTATATGTAAATACATATTGCATAAGACAGTAATATATAAAAATAAAATTAAAAAACTGCTTTATGCGATAGAAGACTCACACACACGGTCTAAAAATAAAATTATTAATAAATCACAGAAAACATATTGAAGAGAACCTCTTTATTTATTTAGAAACAATACATATATTCGCCATAGCATTTAAAAATACGCAAACACATTATATTATAAAAAACTGCAGCAACACAACTGTATAACTTGTAAGTAATAACAGCAGACTTGGAGGTAGTGCAGCGTCCACTTCAAACAAGCCGCACGCAGTTATCTTGCTGAACGAGTCACGGTTTATCCGGATTATACTTTTGTAAAGAACTTTATCTTCTGTAAAAGTATAGTGTAAATAAAAATAAAGTATCGAAATAGTTTTTGAACGTATAACGCTTTAAAAGTAAAAAGTATCGTGACACACCTGCAAAATGTACGTGCATCAGTCGCAGCGTACAGTCAGTTTCCACTTCTTCAACAGTTAAATAGAATTTTTCACAGTGCGTGCATAATGATATTATTAGGAAAATATTTTTTATGGAAAAAACTAAAACTGCAATCACTCCGAAAGTGTGACCTGTCTAAAAAATTACTAACGTTACCATCCACTTATTTTAATTGTTCTAAATGTACTCATCATTACAAAACCCAACTTACATAAGTAATTCTGATTGATTCCGATTTATACAGTTCTAAAAGTGCTTGTATATAGCTCAAGCACCGTATGAATGTATCGCCACAGTACACAAATATCTGTAATATAACGGTGTGGTAAAAAAATATTTGTACTCAAAATAGAAACGCCATGATAGACAAATATTTAACTGCTTCTCATACATAACGTAAAATACTAAGTGTTTCTCTATTAAAGACAATAAAGAAAACTCTGACTTTTCATCAATCTGATTAACGTTCCCAAAGAAACCGCGTTTCCAGATGAACTTAAAAATCCAATTTACTACTACAAACTCTGGTCAGAGAATTGATAGTTTTGAAAGAAAAGTGAATTAAGCAATTGGAAATCGGTTACGGACCTTTATATACCTTTGGATTAGACTTTGATACCATCAGATTTAAAGACATAGTTCCGTTATTTTCAATATTTTCGTATAAATTTTAGAAAGATACAAAAATTACCAGAACATGTGATGTTTTCTTCCACAAAGTAAACGCTTTCATAATTTTTTTGTATATCTCTAAAATTTTCGCTTTATCTTTCCCTTGGTGATTCTCCACTAAGAGAATGTTTTTGTAAAATTTCATCAAATAGTTATTCAGCAAAGTTATAAGTCTAATGAAATACATGAGATTCAGGGTGAAGATTATACATAACAATTCTATACAAAAATTTACAAAGTGGCTATTGTAGGCGATATTGTTATAAAGGATCAGCAATAGCTCAACGCAAACTATGCTCAAATAAGATATCCAATTCCAAATAACGAAATCCATTTTACATTTTTCACCGATATTGATATTTTCGTTTAGCGTCTGAATGATCAGGACAAGCAAAACGTTATTTTTGTTGTGTAATATATTTAGAATAAACACTGTAGCGGTTTCATGATGATTGGCGACCCCATACGTGTACATTAAAAAACTGAGTATTTTATTGTCTCTGTATCTTGCATCAACTTCATGAATATACATAGCTGCATAATGATATGAAATAATCAAAATTGACAACAGTAAACCTATGATTATATTGAATTTATTTCCAATTGGATAAATGAAACTGTTTCTTATTGTGAACTTAGGCGATAAGAATACATTGTGCACGAAATAGAAAGGGTAAAGTATAATTTTGATGTCCTTTTGAAGGTAATTATTTAACAAAACCTCTCCGGGTATATTCGGTAACATTGTCTGCGCGGAAGGTTTAATTTGTTACAGTGTGTCTACCAGAATACAAGAAAGTCAGTAATATTTGCTTTCACTTTCAATTAAACACGAAGCGCTTTTGACGTCTACAATAAAATTATTCATCAATAATTTAAATTAATTATATCATTATTTTAATGATTTCGTTTACAATTTGAATTGTTTGTTACGTATGTACATAAGTTCAAAAAAAAATATGACACAGTATCATCTTCCGTGCCGTCTGTAAAACCATTGGATAACGAGTAAAGACACAATCAAGCCTTAGTGTTTAATAAGCTTTTTTTTTTACTAGTGGAAACTCCCTCGGGCCTTCACCCCACCGGGGTTTACGGCGGGGCGGTGTGTCGGAATCGAACCGACTAAAACCACACGTTGTGCCACTCTGCGCCTGAGACAGGAGGGGTCCGGGAACCGCTTTCTTACGCCATCCAGAGTGTTTAATAACCTGTGCTATCCTTTCGATAATAATTTATTCTTTATTGAATTAAAGAATATCGTACTGAATACTTTCTTTGTTTAGCTACATTTTTACAGTACTATATATATAAAAACTGAAACAGTACTATTATATAACTCGTAAGTAACAACAGTAACCTAGGGGGTAGTTCAGCGTCCACTTCGATCAACCCGGACGCAGTTATCTTATTTGTTACTGAACGAGGCGTGGTTTAGTCGCATTATACTTTTGTAAAGTACTTTATCTTCTGTGAAAACAGAAAAGAAGTATTGAAATATTTTGTGCATTTCCAACCATTTAAACTGAAAGTATCGTGACACACCTGCACAATGTACGTACATCAATTTCCACTTCTTCAATAGTTAAATTAAATTTTTCACGTTGCGTGCATAATAATGCTACAAACACAAACGAAGAGTGACAATCTTTAAATATATTTATTAAAAAAACTGCACATAGCCGGTCAATGATTTTTACAAAGGAGGTTTGTCTCGAAATTAGCCATCAGTCAAAAATAGTTTCATGAAAGAAGAGATTGTATTTATTCTGTGGCTATCAATTTTCGGATCAACCTAGGTATATTATATAATGCTCATTTTGTGACTTCTATAAACCCTACCGGATAACGTGTGAAAGAACACGTGACGGCTTGGTATTTGGCGACTTTTCCTATCCTTCGTGAATAATTTATATTATTTAATTAACGTATATTAATAGCCTCGGTGCAACAAGTGATAGGGTAAGCGACGGCTGTGCTTGAAGTCTCTGGTTCGATTCCCTGTACGATCTTCAAATATTTGTTTCGGAGTTTGGGTGTTTTCTATGTATAATATGTACGTATTTCCAAAAACTTTAATTATATCAGTTGTCTAGTTCCCATAATATAAGCTCTGTTTAGTTTGGGACAGGATGGCGTTGTGTTAAATGTTCTAAATATTTATTATTGCTTATATTTGTAAAATATTTCATGAGTGAGTGTAGTAGTGACAAAGTGAGTACATTATTAATTAAAAACAATTACATTCATCTAACAAAGGATTACTTTAACAGTATACAAACAATTCACACTATAAAAAATTGCAGCAGCACAATTATATAACTTGTAAGTATCAACAGTAGACTAGGGGGTAGTTCAGCGTCTACTTCGAACAAGCCGCACGCTGTTACCTCGCTGAACGAGGCGCTGTTTAGTCGTATAATACTTTTATAAAGCACTTTATCTTCTGTAAAAAAGGAATTATTGAGATATTTTGTGCATTTCTAATCTTTCAAACGAAAAGGATCGTGACACACCTGCACAATCTACGTGCATCAGTCGCAGCGTACAGTCAGTTTCCACTTCTTCAATAGTTAAATGAAATTTTTCACATTGCGTGCATAATGTTATGATTAGAAAAATATTCTTTATCCCAAAAACCAATATCGTTAAAATACCCAAACTTATCTGAAATGTTGTTAATGTTATTATAGTAAGTCTTTTATTACTTAGCAGTTACAATTTATTTTGAACCAAACTTACATCACTAAATTGAAATGATTTCGATTTATATTCTTCTAACTGTATTTGTATATAGCATAAACAACGAATAAATGTATCGGCACAGAATAAAAATATCTGTAACAATGGTTTTATACATAATACAGTACTCGCATGTGCATTAATGATTGTCAATGTGCGCGTCGTAAAAATATCTATGCGATACACAATCATCTTTAGTAAGCGATTACTAATTGACATGTTCATTTAGTTGCGGGGTATGGACGCACGATTTTATTGGATCTTAATAGTTTAGACGCCATAATTGTTTTGTTAATTGACATTAAGACAGTTTACAATCTCGTATGACAGATTATAAATCTAACAGCGTTTTGAAGTGGCAGGTGACATTAATAAAGGAGGTGTGATTCACAAGTAATGCTAAAAAAATTAAGCCTATTGCTAGTAAAAAATCACTCTAGCTTTTTTGACCCAAATTTGTTTCTAGGTAGGCCGTAATTTTCTCGTTTGTTTGCGTAGTAAGATGCTTGAATAAGGTATATTTTCTTAACGTTCCGCAATAAGTATATATATTAAGCGTCCCAAAGAACGGAGATTGTAATCTGCCTCGCCAAGTTTGAATTACTTTGGCGCCGTTTCGTGGTCTACTTTTCGCGTCATTCTAGGTCTCGTCCTCACGAAACGTCACAAAAAAATCGACGTCGGTTTTCCGATAATGTTCTGCCCTCCTTAAACTCCTTGGCAAAGTCCCCTAATGTTTTGTAAGGTTCTTTTGCAGACATTTTTTTTTCAAACAGAGAAATATATTTAATCTCTGTAAACATTAACGAGATGGCAACCTTTGGATTATATTACGGTTCTGATTTCGTTTTCCAAATTTTTTATCTTTAGTCTTCGACGACGGCCGATTCGATCTTCATATTCTAATGAATGTAGCTCCCTAGCTTTTTTTTCATTATTTTTTTTAAAGACAATTCCCGCATTATTAATATACATCCTGTGTCGCGAGAGATTTCACAAACGTACATGAAACGGTCTCAAAGAATACCCAGGCTCAGAACAAGAATTTATAAAACACTAGGCCGTCATAGAATTGGATTTAACTAATTATCATTACTTTTGGATCAACCCCCGTAATGTTAAATTATTTAAATGTGTTAATATTCTCTATCATCTGGTACAGGTCGAGAGAATGTCAAGTTTGAAATATGGAGTAAAAGTTAGTAAATTTAATTACCAGCACATGTGATATTTTCCTCCACAAAGTGTAGGTCTGTATCAATTGTTGGTATGTGTTATAAACTTTCGCATTATCTCGTCCTTGGTGATTCTCCACTGCGAGATATTTTTTGTGAAACTTCATCATATAAATCTTTAGCAAAGTAATTAGTCTGACGACATAAATAAAATTCAAGGCAAATTTTATATTTAAAACCTCTAAGCAAATATTTATGTAGTCAGTAAAGTAGTAGATATAGTCATAAATGATCAGCAATAGTTCAACGCAAACTATACTAAAATAAGATATCCAATTCCAAATAACAAAATCCATTTTACATGTTTCACCGATATTGATATCTTCGTTTAGCGTCTGAATGCTCAGGACAAGCAAAACGTTATTTTTATTGTGTATTATATTTAGAATAAACACTGCAACTATTTGAAAATAATTGGCCAGACTATATAAGTACATTAAATAAGCGAGTATTTTCTTGCCTTTATATAATGCATTATAACTATCACTGTACATATCAAAATAAATATACGAAACAAATAAAACCGCTAAGAGTAAACCAAGCATTATATTAAATTTATTACCAATTGGATAAATAAAATTGTCTTTAATTATGAACTTGGACGATAAAATTATATTGTGTACGA
Source organism: Hyphantria cunea (assembly GCA_003709505.1). Taxonomy (NCBI): domain Eukaryota; kingdom Metazoa; phylum Arthropoda; class Insecta; order Lepidoptera; family Erebidae; genus Hyphantria; species Hyphantria cunea. The sequence continues at coordinate 139,487 of PKRV01001262.1, forward strand.
AATAGAAAGGGTAAAATATGATTTTAATGTCATTTTGGAGGTAATTATTTAACAAAACCTCTTCGGGTATATTCAACAACATTGTAGGCGCTTGGTTTAATGTTAACAAAATGTTATATAAAGTTCATTTTTAAGTTCATTTAGCACACTTTTTTGTACATTTTCTGATGTACATATTCATATAAAGTAAATAGTTGGCTTTATACTTGTCCCAAAAATAAATACAATTGTATTGGACGTCTACAGTTCTACACATATAAAGTAATAATTATTATCAATCGATTTCTCTAATTAATTATGTACAATATTGAAATAAGTGAAATCTATACAAATAAACAAAATCGAAATGTCAGTTTGTAATTTCAAATTAACAGTTTGTCACTAAATGTCACAAAAATTTTAAAAATTACTTTTTGGATGTAAAAACAAAAACATCTAAAAAGCAATTTTGAAATTTTTTGCGTATGTTTGTTTCCGGTAGTCTAGAACGACTAGACTGATTTTTACTGGTCTTTTACTGGCAGATAGCTGATGACATAAGGAGTAACTTGGGTTACTCTTTTGAGACTAGCTTTACCGACTAGCACTTCTGTTTTATCGCGGGTAAAACCGCGGGGCTCAGTTAGTCGTAATAAAGTGAGTAGGCATATACTGACCTCGTATAGAGCCAGACAAGATAACTAATGTATTACAATTGTGATATCGTTTCAATTTAAATAAAAAGTTACTAATAACCCTCCTTCTTTCACAGTCGGGTTTTTTTTATATTTAAGCTGCCAAAATGTCTCTGCCCTGCCTGATGGAAAGCATGAGCAGAATCCAAGAGTGGTGGTCACCATCCTCAATGCGAAAAAGAACAATGCAGCATGGTGACCCACACTATGGCGGCCTGGGGGGAAAGGGGGATAAGGGGCGTTGGATTGGGGTATGGGCCTCCGGTATCCTCACTCACTCGATGAAACACAGCGTAAGCGCTGTTTCACACCGGTTTTCTGTGAGGCCGTGGTATCACTCCGGTCGAGCCGGCCCATTCATGCCGAAGCGTGGCTCTCCCGTGGGTATTGAAGTATATAATCCAACAACAAATTTTAGTGAATTTTAGTCTAGTTAGATCGACCTAACCAGACTAAAATTAGCACCATTGTCAATTACTAAAATGAAATTACTTAAAATTCGTATTGAGTGGCGATTTAAATTTTCCATGTCAGATCTAGAGAGAAGTGCGTGACAAAATGCAATCGTATCGTTACGTATGTCATTTACAGTTTTCTTAGGACAGGCCTTTTACACATTGTAAGGATCAATCAAAAGCTTTAGATGACAAAGAAATTCGTTGCAGTGCAATATCATTTAAAAAATCTTGCCGTCGCGAGTATTTAGTGAAAATTATTTAAAAAAGTTACTACAATATTTTCTTGGCTTCTTTTCAGTCTTTTGCCAGTTGGGTGCCTATATAGAAGCACTAAATAAAATTTTAATTCAAACTTGGTCGATTGGTTTTTGTGATTTGTGATTTTTTCAGGTCCCATCTACTAGAATGGAACGATGAGCACAACGGATGATGAACACAAAATAACATTAATTTAGAAAAGTATTGATTTTGATAGGATTGCTTTATTTAACTCATGAAGTATTGCACAATTTACAAACAATTCACACTATGAAAAACTGAAGTAGTAAAATTACATAACTCGTAACTAACATCAATAAATTAGGGGGTAGTTCAACGTTCACTTCGAACAAGCCGCACGCAGTTATCTTACTGAACGAGCTGCGGTTTAGTCGGATTATACTTTTGTAAAGCACTTTATCTTCTGTAAATACGAAAAAGAATATTGGTATTATTTATGCACTTATAACTCTCTAAGCTAAAGTATCGTGACGCACCTGCACAATGTACGTGCATCAGTCGCAGCGTACAGTCAGTTTCCACTTCTTCAACAGTTAAATTGAATTTTTCACAGTACGTGCATAATAATGTTACTAGAAAGATATTTTTTACCTCCAAAACGACCAAGACAATTACTGCGAGAACCTCAGCTATCTGAAATATTATTAAATATTTATTGATATGTTATGTTCCTATTTCAATTATTGTAAAATTACCGTTTATAATTAAATTAAACTTACAGTATTTATTTGAAATGATCCTGTTTTATATCCTTCTAAATGTAGTTGTACAAAATCTATACTACGGATGAATGTATCAGCACAGTACAAAAATATCTGTAATATGGAAAAACGTACAATATTCTAAGAAATGGATTGTATAAAATACAAATAAGAAACAAATCGGTTTTTTAATATGTTATAGAAACAGAAACGGAGTAGGATGATGAAGAGAACCAAGTTTCTAAGACAAGGTAACATATAATAACAGGTAATAACACAAGGTAGTTGTAGAATCAAATGGAATTTTTGAAACTCTCCATTCAATGGTGTTGGTCTAATGATTATATCCAGTTGTATTACGATTTTTAGTCAGTGTTATAGATTCGAGAGAATGTTTTAGAATAGAAAATTGTTGATTGCTTCGGAATCGAACCAAATAGAAACGCGGTCGGCCTGCTCCTTCTGGGGTGACAAATGACTTCAGCTATGACCTCAGCAGAAGCAGGCTCTAATTCTAAACCTCTCCCGGTCCTGCTCCGCCATCTCTATGGCATCTATATCTTGTTAGCAATAGATGGTGGAGTTCCAAGCGCTTTCGCTCCGTACTATGGCCGCAATCATGTTCCCCATGACAAAATTACCTACACAAAACCTATATGAGGTAGGAATCAAGAGAGTGACAATTTTGAATTAAATATTTCGATCATTTGAAATATTTCAGTCGTTAGAGTTTTATAGCGCTCATAGCCCAGTTGCACTCGGTGATTAGAAACAATCAGCGAGGGCAAGCAACGACGGCGCGGTCAGTACCTGGATGGGTGACCGCTGGTGGCATGTTACCAAGAGCGTCTCCGTGATTCGGAGGTCACGTTAAGCAGTCGGTCCCGGTTGTTATCATAGGATAACAGTCGTGAAGCTTAGTTGGAGGCCTTCGGGCGGCTTAAAAACATCCAACGGTAAGATTACGTAGCCACAACGTTGTCTTGCCAGTCCCCAACCCGCACTTGGCCAGCGTGGGGATGTATGGCCTTAACCCTCTCCTGAGAGGAGACCCGAGCCGAGCAGTGGGATATTATGGATTGTTGATTTGATGATTTGATTTGAATAGAGTTTTATACAACATATTACATTTAATATTTTGTTTGTTCTCGTCAAAAAAAAAGACAAAAAAGTACCAGCACATGAGATATTTTCCTCCACAAAGTGTACACCTCCATCAGTTTTTGATATATGTCAATTTTTTTTCGATTATCTCTTCCTTGATAATTTTCCACAATGAGAATATTTTTGTGAAACTTCATCATATAGATATTTAGCAAAATTATGATTCTAATGACATACACGAAATTCAAGGTGAAGGTCATATTTAAGAACTCTGTTATCATATCTGCAAAGTTAGTCCTGTAGTACATATAGTTAAACAGGATCATCAGTAGTTCCATGCAAACTATACTCATATAACATATCCAATTCCAAAGAAGAAAAGACATTTTACACTTTTCACCGATATCGATATCTTTGTTTAGCGTCTGAATGTTCAGGATAAGCAAGATGTTATTTTTATTGTGAATCACATTGAGAATAAACAATGAAACTGTTTCAAAATAATTGACGATCCCATACGAGGACAGTAATAAAGCTAGAAGTCTATGGTCCTTATATATTTCAACAAAATCATGCAAGTAAATAACTGAATAAATATATAAAACAAACACAAAAGCCAAAAGAAAAGCTATCGTTATTTTAAATCGTTTTCCAATTGGATAAATGAAATTGTCTCTTATTATAAACTTGGGCGACAATATTAAAATTTGAATGAAATAGAGAGGGTAAAATATAATTTTGGTGTCATTTTCAATGTAATTATTCAGTAAAGCTTCTCTCGGTATATTCAACAACATAATTTCGTTGGACTGGGTCTTGTAACAAATTTTTTACGTTATATTTCTGTTGACATGATTAATAACTAAATTTACTTATTGTACTTTATTGGTTAATATGATTAATTTAAGTAATCGGATTTGGTGTTGCACGAAAAACAATATTTTCTATTGTTTTAGACGTCTACAGTTTTAGAGATATACAAAGTAATGCCTATGGTTATTCGGTGGTTTTAATAACTTTGATATAATTAGTTTGGCCATAAATACTGTTCAATTAAATAAATAAACAAAATATTACTTTTGAATTTGGAATCTGTCAATTTCATACGATTATTTACTGTGTTTTCTTATTATCAATATATTGTAAAATATTTTGTGATATTAAAATGGAGTAGGGTGATAAAAAGATTGCATTACAATAAGTAGGTATGGAGCCAAACACAATTTTCAAAATCCTCCATACGCTTGGTATTAGTAAAATGTTGGTGTACCGAGTTATTGATATTGTACTATGAAACCTCTTCTGTTTGTGACAGAAAAGATCTGGCCGTCCACAAGAGAGCAATTGGTCATTTCTGAACTGATAATTTAAAAAAGTATAGGGTGGTACAATGAAAACAACTACTTAAGCGGTACGCAAAGGAAGGCTACAGAAAAAAATGTTTACGGATTAGTTTTTTTACAATTGAGCAAAATTTAAACAAATAAAATGGCCTTTTTTCTGCTGAACACGCTTCCTAATTAGTCAATAGAGTACAACGTGGGCATTATCCGACTTCAGTGATGGTTTGCTGGAGTGTTAGCTTTGAAAGAGAGACAGAGCCATATTTTTGTGAAAAAGGTATCAAAACATCGGCACAAATATATCAAGATACCATTCTTGAGAAGGTGTTAAGCCCCTTAAAAACACCATGTTTAATAACCAAGAATGGTCCTTTCAGCAAGACTCGGCACCGGGTCATAAAGCTCGATCCACCCAATCTTGGTCTTCATCAGACCTAAGGATTGGCCGTCATCTAGTCCTGATCTTAATCCACTGGATTATGATTTATGGTCAGTTTTAAGGAGTAAGGCTTGCTTGTAAGAGACCTTAAAATAATCCATACGATTGGCAGATTCCCATCTAAAGAGTGCTATTGATAACTGGGCTCAACGTTTAAACGACTGTAGTGTACAGATAATAAAAACTGTGCTGTCTGTGGCAACACTGAAGTTCGCGCCCAAAAATATGTTCTCCATTGCCAATGTCAATTGCTTACGAAAGTGTGCATAAAGAGAGCAGAACTATGCAACCTAATTCAGATGTGCACGTGGTACAGAAACAAGTTCGCCTACCTATATCTAAAAATCATTTACACCCACAAGGTATGGCCGTAGCAGGTTGAATTGTTCTCGTTGGGGTGGTTATCATCAGGCAGATAAATGTTATAAGAAAAATTGGACATGCTATAAATGTAAACGTCAAGGAGATGTTGCAGCAAAATGTTACTTTTGCGTCATGGAAAACCGGTGTGTAAGTATAAGTAAATTAACAGGAAGCCAAAGAAATTATTTTGGACAGTATCCAAAAGCTGTACGTTGAAGTCTGTATTTGGGGAGCTATTAGGAGTCATTGAATCCATAAAGATTTAAGTAAGTAAGTTTCTAATTGATTGTTATTAATATTTCCTAGGTGGCAGGAGCAATTTGAACTTAAACAGATTAGCTTTGACAGTGGGGGAAAAACAGAAGTTTATACTAAATATGAAGACTAACTTCAAATAATTTTTTGAGAATGATAGGTCGTCTCATATTCAGAATTTTAAAGCAAGTCTTAGACTCAAACAAGGAGCTCAAACTATCTTTCACAAAGATTACACAGCACCATTACCTAAGAAATACGAAGTTGAAAAAAAATTGTTAAGTTTGGGAAAAGTAGAGATTATAGAAAGAGTTAGGCATAGTAAGTGAGGATAGTGTTAGCTTAGAAGTGATAGAAAGTTACGGATGTGTGTAAACTAAGGTCACATTAAATAGGGTTCTTGCCACGGAGCGTTGTCCTCTTTGTATAACAGAGGATATTTTTTACAAACCAGAGGATATTTTTTACAAAACTTAGAGGGGACAGTATAATTTGTGTCTAGATTTAATAGGAACTTATCAACAGCTACTTTTAGAGAAATCTTTAAGTGAGTATATGACAAAAATCACGTGCTTTAAACTGTTTAAACCGACTAGGTTGCAATTTGGAGTATCAAGTGGGCCCTCTGTATTTCCATGTGCTATGGAAATTTTGCAAGGGTTAAAAATGTTAAATAATTTATCGATGGCGTGCTTGTAAAGGGAGACAGTGTGGAAAATTGTTATAAAAATGTAGTAAATGTTTTGAAACGATTGCAAGCATATAATGTTAAATAAAATTTAGTTACGGTTTTTCTTTTTTTTTTTCTTTAAAAAGACAAATCCCGTATTAGGAATATACATCCTGTGTAACGGGGGACTTCACAAACATACATGAAACGGACACAAAGTACACCCAGACTTAGAACAGCAATTTATGGATCATACAAAGTGTTGTCACATGTAGGATTTGAACCCACAACACTTGGCGCAGTAAGAAGCGGTGTGGCGACCACTTAAACCACTAGGGCAACCGTGTTGTGAAGAGACAAATTTTTAACACATACCTTCAAAAGAAAGGAATAAATCCCCTTTTTTTAAACCCCCTCGGATACTACCGACTGGTGGTTATGTCGGACTCGAACCGACTGAAAACCGCACACCATCTCGGCTACTAGAAGCCGGGGAACCAGGTGTACCCACGGAAGGAAATCCTTGGAACCCCCGACGTACCTCGGGCCACGCACTGTTTTTAGATGGCCCCCTCCAGTGTAGGGACCCTCGCGTCTCTATTCTGTACAACAAAGGGCGTGAGCACTTTAGTGCTTGGCTTAATCGAGATCCTTGATGACTTGAACCTCTGTGTACTGAACAACGGTTGTTCTACTCGTAGAGTTCTTCCTGGACAACATAGAAGCTGTGTGGACTTGACCTTTTGCTCACTTGACATGGCTGCAGCTACCAGCTGGCAGTGCACTGATTTGTCCCATGGTAGTGATCATTACCCAATTTTAGTGTCTTTCCCTAGTTCTACCCATTTGGAAAAATCATCTCCTCCTCTCCTAAAATAAATCCTATCAACTGGTGACTGGCAAAATTACTTCCAAAAACTCGAAAATTCCATTACTTCTCTTCCCAGTCTAGATCCCTATGATGATCGCTACTGGTTTATGGACTGTTGCGATGCGTTTTTGGAAGTGATTAGGTCAAGTGCAGAGAGCTGCTTCAAAATTAAAAACTCTAGTAGGGACCAAATTCCATCTCTGCCTTGGTGGGATAGCGAGTGTACCAGATCAAGCAAAGAAAGGAGTCTTAAAGAATATACATCGCTAATATGTCCACTGAAAATCTTCTGCGGTTCCAAAACATTTTGGCCTCCAAGAAAAGATTCCTTCGTCGCAAAAAACGCATCGGTTGGTTTAATTTTTGTTCGACTTTGTCCCCATCTTCTACGTCCTCAATTGTCTGGAATAACATAAATCGTTTCCGATCTGGATGTCCTCCCTCAAACTCCTCCTCTATCTCCCCCGACACAGCTGAACTCTTCCTTAATAAAAAACACTCCTTATGTCCCTCCATCTTGAGGAAGTCACTCTGCCAGCCTTACCGCCTCTTTCGATGTGTCCCCATGAGGACCCATTCTCCTTGGAAGAATTGAACACGGTTCTCAACAGCGTGCGTGACTCCGCTCCGGGCATATATGGCATTCCTTACTCTTTTTTAGTCCATTCTGGTCCCAATATAAAATTATACTTTTTAAACTTACTTAATTTTTGTTATACTAATGGATGGATCCCAGATTCATGGAAAATCCAAATTATCATCACTATCCTAAAAGCCGGTGATCCAAACAGCTTTAGGCCAATTCCCCTATCTTCAGCTCTTCTTGAATTAGTTGAACATCTCATTAAAAACCGTTTAGAATGGATTGTAGAATCACGGAATTTGTTACCGAATTATCAGTTTGGCTTCCGCTGAGAGCTCCGTACCATGGATAGTGTGGCAGTACTGGTAACCGATATCCGTTTTTCTCTGTCTTAAAATGCCTCTGTTGCTACATCATTTCTTGACATAACTGCTGCATATGACAATGTCCTATTACCCATTCTCAGGCAGAAACTGTAGCAGCTGAGACTTCCGGTTAGGATGATTTATTACATATGTAAAGATCTGATCTTAGGTAAAGAGTTTGACCAGAAAAGAACTTGGAGGAGCTTACCACAAGGCTCTGTACTGAGCCCTTTACTGTATAATCTGTACACTGCAGACATGGGTTCATGCCTAAATAGTAATTGTAGTATTATACAGTATGCCGACGATCTGGCACTGTATGTTTCCAATCACTCCATCCAAGATGCAGCCACATCACTCTCCATTTCCCTTTATTCTCTGTGGCAGTGGCTATCAGCTCATGCCTTAAGCCTTTCTGTATAGAAAAGTGCTATTGTAGTCTTTACAAGAAAGAAGACTCTGCCACTGATTGATGTTCAAATACAGCTGCAGGAAGTTCCTCTTGTCAATAAATTTAAGTTTTTAGGTGTTTATCTAGAGTCTAGGTTGACTGGCGTTCCCCACATTAACCACCTTGCCTCAAAATGCGAACGGGTTATCCCAATCTTAAAGGCCCCAGCTGGAGTCTGGTCGAGTACCCACCCATACACTATGAAACTAGTGTATAACGCCTTAATACGCAGTATTTTAGACTATGGCCTTTTTGTACTTATTCCACGCAATAAAAGTGCGTCAGCTACTCTTGACAGAGTTTAATCTAGATGCTTAGAATAATAACTCATTGCATGAAGTCCTCCCCCATAATTCTCTGCAGGTAGAATGTTCAGACCTACCTTTGGCTATTAGAAGACAATATTTAGCTCATGTTTAATTTTAAAACTTATCTGTAAATCCACTCACCCTCTCCTTCATAAAAATTAATGACTTGAGCACTATTTGCAGTACCTCAGCTTATTGGTCTCACAAAGGAATTCCATTGATTCTACAACACTTTCTCTTGTACACTCCTTTTATCAATTCTGCTAATCCTGCCTTTAATGCTCATGTAGATGACCACTGGGTTGGGTTTGAAAGATTTTTTACTGATGATTCTAAACTGTCAAGTTATCGTTACACTGGAGCTGCTGTGTACTACCAAAAATCCAGAATCATTTTACAGTTCAAGTGCCCAAAAGAGGCCTCAGTATTTTTACAGGAGAATCTGTGGCCATATTAGTGGCATGCCAGTATATTGAGTTTCACAATATCTACAATGCAGTTATATTTACAGACTCCTTAAGCTGCCTTAATGCCCTACTAAAAGACCCATTCCACAGCAAACTCTACAGCCCTCTGATCTTAGAGATCAAGAAAACCCTTTTCAACTGTTACATTCTTGCAAAAATAGTCCAATTGGAGTGGGTTCCCAGTCATAGTGGCATTGTGGGTAATGAATGTGCAGATTCATTGGCTAGAAGTGCTGCTACTGCCCCATTGGCAGACCCTAAACATCTGGTACATCAACAATACGACCTCTTGAGACTATCTCATTAAGAATTGTTAACATCCTGGCAGTTGGATTGGAACAGCTCCTCGAGACATAAAGGCCGGCATTATTATGCAATTCAGCCCTTCGCTTGTCCAAAAACCTGGTTTTTTTAATTTCAAAAAAGTATCCAAACTTATCTCCACCATTTATAGATTCCGCATAGGTCACTGCAGCTCCCTCGTCTTTCTGAATGAAATTCGGGTGCGGGATTCATCTCTATGCGAATGTGGTTTGGACGAAGGCAATTTAGACCGCATTTTCTTAAACTGTTCCTTAGACCTTTATTCATGTCTACCCAAATTAAAAATTCCCATTCCTATTAATTTCGCATCCCTACTAACATTCTCATCTCCCAAACTCCTCCAAACCTTAATGATTTTTATTCGCTCCAATTATATCAAACTTTGACCCGTGTACCTAAGAATATTGCAATGTCGATTTGTGTTTGTCTACTAATTATGAATATATACCATTAATACATATTTTATTTATTTGTACTTGTTTGGTTGTTTCAGTGTACTAGCCTCTTCAAAAAGCCCCACATTCAATCAACTGCTAATTTTGGAAAATTTGGATAGTTGCAATATTAATATTTTTTCTATTTAATTTTATTTTCGTAACCCACGTATTTCCATCCCACATCGGCACATCGGCACAACTTGCCATTTGCTAAGAGAAAGAAAGAAAGACGAATCTATTGACACCACTCACATAAAAATACGACAAGCCGTTAAGGCTCTAGGCTCTAAGGCGTGCCAAAGAAATATATACATATACGGAGTGTTTGTATGTATAAAAAAGTTGTAATGACAATAAAGGACTTGTAATTGTTTTTAATGAGTTGGTAAAAGTATGTTGTAAAGAATTAAGTAAAGGAAAAGGATGGGTTAGAGAAATTATTATTAATAGATCAAGTAAGAGTAAGTCTGATATATAGTAGAAAAAGATAGGGGAAGTTCGGAAATATTTTCATGTTTCATCTCCGAGATCTTGTATAATTAATTAGGAGGAAGTTTATATTAATCCAAATGTTACTAATTCAAATTAATGATGAACCTACAGTTTTACCTGTCACTAGCAACGGTGTTGAGACGTCCCGCATTTCAATGTCTCAAAGTAATAGAATAGAAGATAGAATAGAAGGTCAGGAGACTTATAGTGAGGAAAGTCATATTACTCATGGTTCATTTTCAGAAATCTATTCTCTTGCTTTAAGGAGATCTACTTGAATAAGGAGACCTCCCGAACGATTGAATTTGTAATTTGGTTTTTAAAATAAGCTATATAAAGGAGACAAGTGTGGTGTCTGTGGCAACATTGAAGTTCGCGCCAAAAAATATGTCAAGAACATATTTTTTGGAGGTTTGTCTGACAAATAACTGCAGTGTGGTTAAGTTTTATTCAAATAAATCATTTAAATACTAAATGAGTATTTATTAGAGACCAAATTTAATAAGCAGTATACATTTTTAATGGTTTATACTATTGCACCATAGAATTATGCGGGTCTCGTATAATCTAGATGATTCGAGATTCAGAGCACAGCGCCATCTATTATCAAGTAGCGCACAACTGTTGAGATTATGATTAATAATTCTGATATTTTCAACGTTAGATGGTGCTAGATTACTGATTCTACGAGATTCTATTTGGTCCAGAATGGTTTATCGAATACTAGGGATCATTCCTGTGTTAACCGTGCGGGCAGTATTGTTTCACGATACAGCGGATTAACATTGAAGCGATTTTCTAGTTCGACTAACGGGTGATTCAGTGAATTATTGCTATAAAAGTGTTATCAGTAAAAAATATATTAATTAATACGAGGCTCGTAACAATATTAATGTATTAAACTAACTAACACACTGTAATAGTAATAAATGTTACTAACAATAAAACAATTTTGTTTTTCTTTGTAACAATATTTATGGTAAGACTAAATATTGATTCTTTAAATGAGTTAATACCAAAATTAGACAAGAATTAGCTAGACGACGAGGACGAACGAACGGAAATTAATTTTAATTTACATATTTTTATAGACAGATTATGTTATTCTTATTATTTTGTGAGTTACTTTTGTACAATGATAATAATTATATAATCATGTATTTTTTTTAAAGAAACTAAGCAATTAGATCAATATTTAATTACTACCAAATTGGTAAACTTTAATAAAAGAATGGATGTAATTTAACATAGTATTCTTCTACTATCAATGTTTTCTAGAACATATTTTCTATAAATTAAATAATTTTACTTCAGGTACGACCAAATCAATTTTCAATATTTCTCCAATTCTAATAATAAACTCAACATAGTGTGCTTTCTGCCCACCTAAAATGTTGAAATCAGATGTCAGTATACCTAAAACGTCAGAAACATCAGAGGTTTTGCTTAATAATTACGTGACAAATGATTTTAAGAATTTCATTCGGCCTTTCTATTTGCTGCAAAATATGCTTCTATCGTCCAAATTCAGAATAATTGACAATTTTATCTATCCAAACGGAAGGAAACTTAACATAACTTTAGCTTTACTTTTTGTTGTGGAAACCATTGAGACTACCAGTAAAATTTCAATTTTTATGAATTATTTCTTTTCGATTTACTTTTCTGTTGGAATTTTTGCTATTTTTGGTTTCAATGTTTTACACGGTCACGACAATGTCTTATTAATACTAACGTTCAGACGATCCATTCAAATATCAATGTTGATCAAAGGCGTAAAATGCAACTTATTCTATGGAATTGGATCTATAGCGTATGCACAGTTTTTATTGGTATTATGCAGAGTGCATGTTATGTGTAGATTACTTGCTTATAAGTGTTGACCTAAACCTAATCTACGCTATTAGAATTATAAAGTTGTTAAAAATGTATTTGTGTAAGTTTGGAGACAATCTCTTGACTGATGGTCTGCAACACAATGTTGAGAAAGATTTTGATGTATATCAAAATTGTGTGCTAGCTTACGACTTGTTTAAGAAGATTTTTCATATTTTGGTAATGGTTTAAGCATTATTTTTAATTAATTTATATGTGGATGTCATAATTCTTTTGCTAATCGTCCTCTTTGGCAGTGTTACGAGTATGATGAAAACGTTCCCTTCACACGGTATCGCAAAATCAGTGGTATTATGGGTCCAAAATATAAATGAGCTGAAAAACAAAGTTCGATAGTTCAGCCTTAAAACAGCGACCATTTAGAAAGATATTATTTTTAGAATGAATGTACTCTGAATAAAAAAATATCTTTAATACTATCTTTTTTATACTGTTAGGGGCGAAGGATTTATATTAATGAACTACTTTTTGTGTAATTGCAGATATTGTTGCTCTGTGTCCACACAATTGGTCAATGTTTAGGCTATGTGCACCTCTTGCACGAGGTATTCAAATTTCGTTTTACGACGGTAAATTTAGCATAAATAAATACACACATCGTCATCATCAAGACATCACATCAAGAGATTTAAAAAATAAACGACCTTTCCTTCGAAGAGACTTAGACTTATAAGAAAAAATACAGTATACAAATATGGTTATTAAAAAGATATTCTTACACTTTGATTATGACGACTCCAGATTGAAGAGATATTGGATTGCTTGCTACAATATTTTTAGTTTTGAAGAATGTATTTCTTGTTATGTTATTTTGCACTGAATGTGAGAAATTCTACATTACTATTGAGAACGTAGAAAGTGCTTGCAGGATGCAGATGACAATTCTACATTGCCCAGGTAAAAGACTTATACGTAGTTGATCTAAAAATATTCCGAAATAACGATGATGTAAAAAAAAACTCATTTATTTTTCATCATAGTCTCCTTGTAATTCTACACACACACTCCCAGCGCTGATCCCTTCTTTCTGATTCATCCAAATAGTACTCGGCGTTTTTCTCTGCAAATATATTCAGAAAAATAATTGCCTCCTCATTTGGTGAAAATGTGTCTTCTGAGTGCAATTTTTCGATTTGACATCAAAAGGTGTCGCTTGGGGTTAAGTGGTGAACAGGCGGATGAGGCAGTTAAAACCGTGATTCGTAGATTATCACCATGCATTCTTTTGGGGTCAGAAACTTTTCAGAACACCCGGGTATATGTTGCAAGACTGAATTAATATAAATTCTTAAATTCGCCAGTTAAATTTAAGATTTACCCACTCTTAATAGTAAAAGTTCGAACCTTTCTATGATCATCATTTATGTCGGACTTTTACCACCATTCACTTGGCAAATCTTAGGAATTGTCACAAAGGTAATGGTATTTTTTACTTTTACCACCATTCACTTGGCAAATCTTAGGAATTGTCACAAAGGTAATGGTATTTTTTAAACAAACACGTCAAAAGAACATTGTTATATTGAATCATCTATCGGTTAGGTTAATAGTGTTTATTAAGACCTGATGTACACATATGACCAAATGTAACCCAGATTTGCTACAGAAGAAAACGACGAGTATCCCAGTCGCATAGTCTAGTCCCAAAGGCAAAGTATCATTCTAACTAAAGCAAGTCTTAATACGTGTATTTTCTTCTTATTTTAACAGAAAACCGGAGACGACTGTGCAAGAATGTGATACGTCTTAACCGTAACTCGTTCAATAAGATAAGAGCGTGCGGCTTGTTCAACGTGGGAGCTGCACTGCCGCGAACTCTGGTGTTGCAAATTACTAACTATTTGTTTGTACTGCTACAATTTCTTTTACTGTGACATGTGATTGTTTTATAAATATTATATACCTTTGATTAATGTTAGTAGTAACTAACTGTTCATTACAGACCCTGTCCATTTTGTTTCAAACAATACTTCAAGTTGTGTAATATATTTTGTTTGCCTTATTAATCTGGTAAAACATTGACATGTAATGAAAGCAGATATAAAGGTTCAAAATTACATTTAATTTACTAAAAAAACAAAATTGACTGAAAATTGTGGTCTTACACGTATAATAAAAGCTAATATAAAAAATATTAAAAATAATAATAATAAAAAAAAATATTAATATTTAAAAATTAAAACTTAATATTTAAAATTATTATTGTTATTATTATTTATTTATTTACTTTCTAATATTTGAAACTTGTTTTATGTGTAGTTTTCCAAATTTAACAATATTGTTTTCGAATCTGACATAAGTCACCATTCTACTACAGTAATTAAAATAATGGAAGTTAATTAAATATCATAGTCGTGAATAGCTTTCAATTTATTTATTAAGGTGGAAACTTAATTATCTTCTAGTACTTTAATAAAAAGGATAAAATAAATTTATGATATTATGTCCAGTTATACGTGTACAATAGACGTGTAACGTTAAGCGCTTAAGAAAAATGTCGAATTCGGTCGTCAGTATACCTAAAATGTCAAAATCATCAGGAGAGTTTTTACTTGATAATTACGTAACAAATGAAATTCAAAATATCTTTTACCCCTTCTATTTGGTGCAAAATATGGTTTTATCATCCAAAACGAGAATAAAAAACAATTTTATTTATCCAAACGGAAATAAATTCAATATAACTGTTGCAGTCATTTTGACAATCTCGTTTGTTTTATACGTAAATATAGTTGCATTCGGAAGTATTTTGAAAATAACCGACACAAACACAAGCAAATTACACCTTTTTTTAAAATACTTTTTTTCTATTTACAATTATGTTGGAGTTTTTATTGTTTTTATTTTCAATGTTATACACGGTCACAGCAATGTCTTGTTAATACTGACAATTCAGACGATCCACTTAAACATCAATATTGGTGAAAAGGCAACAAAGTATCTTATTATTTGGAACTGGATATGTTGTTTATCTACATTTTTCATTGGTATTATGCTGATCGTATATTTCTCCACCGCGTTTGGTTATATAAAAATGACGGATATTGGTGTAGAATACTTGCTTATAAGTGTTGACCTAAATCTAATCTATGCTATTAGAATTATAATATTGTTAAAGACCTATTTGAATAAGTTTATAGTCAATAACCTCTTGACAGATAATCTGCAACACAATTTTGAAAATGATATTGCCATATACCAAAATTGCATGAAAGTTTATGAGTTGTTTAAGAAGATATTTCAAAGTTCGGTAATTTCTAAAAGATTTTATTTATCTTGCAATGGATTTATGTTTAGTCAGGAATCTTGTAATTCGATTTTAAAGCAGACATCTTCAATCGATTGAACTCTAACTTTTGCACGCATGTGCATATTGCGATACAATGCATTTTGATAATGACATGAACCCGATCTGATTCTGGAGCTGGAAGGTGGCTGGAGTTTTATACTCCGGTATAAAACGACATAATCCCACCATGATCTAAATTGTATCCGGGGCCTGCCAATGGAGCTAAAGGTGGCCATAAAAACTCCGTTTTAAAATGAGACAATTCTATCGAATTTGGGCTCATTCGATTTCTTGACGAGTACTTTAGACCCGAATGGTAACCAGGGTTTGTAATTAAACTGGAAGGTGGGCATAGGATCTCAGTAATAAAACGACCTCCTTGACTTTGGACTTTTTTGATTCGTCTTGATGTGTACATTAGTTTTTTGATAATATCCATATACAAACCCATGTTTTTATTCAAATGCGCTAAATATAATAAAATAAAGTTTACCTCAATAGTATTTACTGTCAACTCATAATTTCATTACCACATTCAGACAAACAATCACTTGTTTGTTTGATGAAATGATCAGATCCATTCGGATTAATTTTTCAAAACAAGTAAATACGAGTACTTAATCTCGCGACAAGCTTTGGATCATATAAATTGTGTAGCGAAATTATAAGTAGAATTTAAACGTTTTCAAATTAAAGTAACTTTATTAATTTTAGCGTTTTTAAATAAAAATTTGTTTTCAGAGAAGTTTTTCATTTTATATTTGATTTCTTTATCCATATTAACAGTATATTTTCACAAAACTTTCATGAAAATCATCTTGTATCTACATCTCCGAAGCACGAGTTAAAAAGCCTGGGACACACATATAAACAGTACCCATCCTTTCAAATTAATTAATTAAATTAATCCAAAAAGCAAAGTGCACCCCATAAAACAAATAAGACATGATGTCCAACAGTTTTTGGTCTCTAATTTTGAAATAAGAAAATTCTGGCACTGCATCTGTAGAAAAGACTCTTTGGTTAAATTGCAGGTATTCTTGCTCTGTGTCGACATATGTCGAAGTTTAGCCTATGTGCACTTCCGATACGAGATATATGAATTTCGTTTTGCGACGGTAAGTTTGGTATCAATACAAATAAACCCTTTGGTCAGTTAGCAATCAAATGATTGGCAATTAGTTTCCATATCATCGGATCGGTTTGCTGAATGTAGGCCTTTCTTTAGAAGAGGCTTTGGCTTATAAAAAATCAAATGTGGTTAATGAAATTGTTCTCTAACGGTTTATTTATAATGATTTCAGTTTAAAGAGATTCTCGGATTACTTGCGATAGTATTTATAGCGGTGAAGAATGTTTTTTTTGTCATATTATTTTGTACGCAATGTGAAAAATTCTACATCACTATTGAGAACGTAGACAGCGCTTGTATGGTGCAGCTGATGGACGTGCATTGTCCAGGTACATGTATCATATTATTTGTAACATTTTAAGGGTCACAATCAGAGGATCTTGTTTTTTTAGACAAATAGATTGTTTATAGATAAATCCGGAATCGGTTAACTTCCTCGGAAACCGACTTAAAAGAATAGAATTTCTTGCATGTTATTAGTAACAGGGTTCTTTAACCATTTCTATGTCATTTTTATTCAATACAGAGAATAGAAGACGGCTCTGCAAGAATTTGATACGCCTTAACCGTAACTCGTTTAGCAAGATAAGAGCGTGTGGCTTGTTCAGCGTGGAAGCTGGACTGTCGCGAACTCTATTGTTGCAAGCTACTAGCTACTTAATTGTAATACTGCAGTTTCAAATACTGTGACCAGTGTATTGTAAACACTTATACCTCCGGAAAATAAAATGTTTTCAAATAAATTATGTTGTTTTCCTAGTAATAATAATAATAAGTTTATTTATCGTATAGTTAAAGAACACTATTTATTAACAATATTATTCTTTATTCGTCGACTTGTATAAGCTATGTTCTATATATTCACAAAAATAATGGTTATATTTTGGTTGAAAAGTTTTGTTTTTATCGAAAAACAAAGGAATTGCATTCCTACATTCCTGCAAACGAATTGAATGAGGCGGAAGTAATAACCGTGTACATCACTTACATACTGATGACGCAAATTATTTTTTAAGGAAGGGATTCTCAACCGTTAGGTCACAAGGTATACATTTATTACGATACTATTAGTATCGTAATAAATGTATATTAATTACTTTAGTTTCCATCCATGCTGTTTTTTTTTCATCGATTGTTAATGTGACCTTGTGACCTAACGGTGAGAATACCACCGACACGTCTATTATAGACGTGTCGGTGGTATTATATATTGATTTTGTTGCTCTAGCGATCCGGAACGGCTTCACACGGAAATGTTTGAAATCTACGAATTTCCTCGACTATAAAATGCATGTATGCATGTGTATATGCATATGAAATGTGTATATGCATGTATATGTATATGCGTAAAATTACAAATAAAAGAAAAAGCCACATTTCTAAGGTGAAACCAAACTACGTAAGGCAACATCACTGCAAATCGAAGAAAAACTTGAAAGAAATCGATTTTTTAACGAGTGGAAACCCCCACGGTCCGTCAGCCAACCAGGGTCTGCGGCGGCGCATAATTAACACATTCGGACCCCTCCCAGACTTGAAACAAACCCCTTTTTTTTACGTGTGAAAGCCCCCTCGGCCTTTCACTCCACCGGAGTTTGCAGCGGGGCAGTGTGTCGCAATCGAACCGACTAAAACCACACGGTGTGCCACTCTGCGCCTGAGACGGGAGAGATCCGGGAACCGCTTTCTTACGCCACGCCATCCGGACCCCTCTCAGCGCCTGCCCGCACAGAAGTATGCGCCGTCTGCTGTTTCAAAACTCACAATTTAGGAATTGCGGCGCTCAAGCGGGGCACACCGCCAGCGTGTGCTGGGGCGAGTCCTCACTGCAGTCGCAATGGTGGCAGGCGGGACTCAATTCCCTCCGCGCGACCGAGTGCAGGTACTTCCCGAAACAACCGTGCCCGGAAAGCACCTGCGTCAGTCGAAAGGAAAGGGTCCCGTGCTGCCGCCCTGCTCACTCGAGGATGACCGGCTGGAGCGCCTCCACGGTGGCGAAGCCAGCACGTGGAGCCTCCAGCCGCGAAGACTAACGAGCCATCGTGGCTCGACGGGCAGCTTCACGCCAGTCGCGTACCTCTTCGGACGGAGGGCGAACGCCACTCTCCGCCCGGAATTCAGCCACCCGTGCTTGAAACAAACCTTATACCAACCCGTCTGTTCCTGGTATATTAGACCAGACCCTCCTTTCTAAAGAGAGGCCTATGTCTAGCTGTGGACTGTTAAAGGCTGTTGATAAAGTTGAATAAATTTATTATTCTTTCAAACAATACAGTAATTCAAAGTAACTGAGAAACTTGTGACAGTTCATGACAGCTTTATTACAATGGAAACACGTGTCAATCTGTTTGTTGATTTAATTGTAAAAATCATCGGAAAATCTCGTGAAGAACACTGTAGAGCTGATTGAGTGGTGTGTCACAGACCATTTGTTGCCAAAGTTGGTGATTGAGAGTAGAGGGGTCATAGGCTGTTATATGTCAGCAGAAACTTTTTTATTGTAATATTTTGCGAAAGAAAAGGTCACTTTCTTAATCATCCTATTAAGCAAACTTTGTTTCTCTTTATCTTTTCAATTAACTTTTAATAAAGATCTCATTTAGGGTTCGTAAAGATATGCTCATCTACTACTGTTTTCCTAAATATGAGTGAGGTAATGTCACGATTCTATTACTTTTATAAGAGACTAGACTAGAAAATAATGGATATACATAATTAATCATAACCCTCACTTTTTATTACCATGGCATACAATTACATTTAATTAATTTCAAGAAATTAGATACGATAAAATCAATTTTTAGTATGTTGTCTCTTGTAGATAATAGTATAGACTCAATAAAGTGTAGTTCCCGGTCTGCACTTCGAAAAAAATGTCGAACTCGGTCCTCAATATACCTAAAATGTCAAAGTCACCAGTAGAGTTTTTACTCGATAATTACATAACAAATGATATTCAGAATATCTTTTACCCCTTCCGTTTCCTGCAAATTTTGCTTATATCGCCTAAATTCAGAATTAAAGACAATTTTATTTATCCAAACGAAAAGAGAACTAACATTTCTTTGGCTGTATTTTTTGCAGTCCTTTTTATTATATATATGAATAAATCTATTTACAACACAGCTATGGCAAAAATTGAAACTTTTCACATTTTACTAATTTATTTTTTTTATATATACTTTTTCGCTTCAGTTTCTGTTGTTTTCGGTTACAATATTTTACACGGACACAACAATGTCTTATTGATACTGACAATTCAAAGGATCCACTTAAACATTAATATTGGTGAAAAGTGTACAAAGTATCTTATTCTGTGGAACTGGATATGCTGTCTATCTACTTTTTTTTGTTGCATTATGCTGACCGTATGTTTCTATATAACGTACAATTCACACACGAAAACTGTATATATTTGTGTAGATTACTTGATTATAAGTGTTGATCTGAACCTAATCTACGCTATTAGAATTATAATTTTGTTAAAAATGTATTTGTCTAAGTTCATAGACAATAATCTCCTAACTGATAATCTGCTACATAATTTTCAGAAAGATTTCGATATTTATCAAAATTGTATCCAAGCTTACGATTTGGTTAAGAAGATATTTCATAGTTTGGTAATTTTTCATCCATTTCTTGAATTTATTTTAATAAAAAAATATGATGACAACGTTACTATACGTTTTGATTTTCCATTTCATAAATTAGGATAAACCGTAGCCAAACATTCTCATATATATGGAGAATTTTTTATACAATGCTCTAATCAAATTCTGTCTGTATGGCGACGGATTAAGAACACGGAATTTCTCAACCGATATTCATGCTATATCCTTCATAGCTCATAGTCCAGTGCACTCGGTGATTTGAAACAATCACCTAGGGTAAGCAACGACGGCGCGGTCAGTACCTGGATGGATGACCGCTGGTGGCATGTTACCATGAGCGTCTCCGTGATTCGGAGGTCACGTTAGCAGTCGGCCCCGATTGTTATCATACGATAACAGTCGTAAAGCTAAGTTGAAGGCCTCCGGGCGGCTTAAAAACGTCCAACGGCAAGATACGCAGCCACGACGTATTCTTGCCAGTCCCCTACCCGCACCCGAGCCCAGCAGTGGGACATTATGGGTTATTGATGATTCAAGCTATGGGTATCGTAAGAGGCGACTAAAGAACTGTGCAATGAAAAGGAAAACTCGAAGTAAACTCTAAAGAAACCCGTCCAGCCAAAAGGGTATAGTAGGCCAAAACCTCCTTTCTATAGCGACGCCTATATCTAACAATGAACTGTTAAATCCGGTTAATTTGATTGGTTTCATTACAGATGTTCTTCCACTGCGTCGATACATTAGTTCGATGCTTAGGCTATGCGCACCTTCTGTACGAGGTACAGGAATATCGTTTTAACACGGTAAGCATTGATCTAAATTGAAAATTTTAACAAAATGGAAAACCGACTTCAAAGAACTGGACCTAATTAAAATGGGAAAAACCAGTTTACAAATAAAAGAGCAAAAAGAGAAGTTCTCAGTTGAGTAACATAGAAAAGTCCAATTGAAAACTTCTTCCTTCTTTGAAGTCGATTAATAAATGTATATAAACAATATTAATCGAAACAATAACCTGTCATTATTTGTTTTACGACGGTTTTAGATTGAAGACATTTTCAGACTGTTTACCATAGTATTTGGGGTGATGAAAAACGTTCTTCAGGTCATAATATTTTGTACGCAATGTGAGAAACTCTACATGACTATTGAGAACGTAGAAAGTGTATGCAGACTGCGGATGATGGACGTACATTGCCCGGGTATATTAATTATATATTCTTCTTGTAGTAGGTCACGGTTAGAGGATTTGGTCTACGGTCTTTATATTAAACAACTAATTTTCACGGCAATTAACGGGGTTGCACTGGCGTGGTCACAGGTAGACTGACTCTTTATGGAACTAGTGCGACAAAATTAGAAAAATAGCTACTAAATTTTGATTCAACGCTTCCGAATTTAACCCCGAAAATTTCGACACTGGCATGACATAATCTGATCGCATGGTTAGAATTAATGTAGAATGTTGGAATTCAATCTATGCCCATATTATCTCAGAAAGTACTGGTCTGATTTGAAAAATTCATTCATTGTTAACTAGCCTAGTTATCGAGGAAGGCTAAAGGTTATAATTTCATCATGCTACTTCCAAAAGGACTATGAAATAAACGGCGGAAAATTATTACCTCTAAGAGCATCAATTTCAAAAAACCAATGTATGAAAGCAGAGAGTATGTTTTCCTTTAAAGCTTCTAAATAACAGTCCGCGTCTCAGGTTATGTCTATCTCTTTGAAGTTGGCTGATTATAACCTTTTATATGGTAATAAAATTCGTTTAGGCTGATGAGAGATTTGTTGAGGCATGAGGCACGACGTTGCGTGGGTCAGCTAGTGTTTTTTTTTTTTTATATATATTTAATCTGCCAAAATGACTCTGCCCTGCCTGATAGAAAGCATGAGCAGAATCCAAGAGTGGTGGTCACCATCCTCAATGCGAAAAAGAACAATGCAGTATGGTGACCCACACTATGGCGGCCTGGGTGGAAAGGGGATGGTGAGGGGGATAGGGGGCGTTGGATTGGGGTATGGGCCTCCGGTATCCTCACTCACTCGATGAAACACAGCGTAAGCGCTGTTTCGCACCGGTGTTCTGTGAGGCCGTGGTATCACTCCGGTCGAGCCGGCCTATTTATGCCGAAGCGTGGCTCTCCCACTGTATAAAGAATACTCTCGCCAGAATGATAGTAATATATATGTATATTTCAACAGAAAACCGGAGACGACTGTGCAAGAATGTGATGCGTCTTAACCGTAACTCGTTCAGTAAGATAAGAGCGTGCGGCTTGTTCAACGTGGGAGCTGCACTGCCGCGACATCTGATGTTGCTAACTACTAATTATTTAATTGTAGTACTGCAATTTCACATGTAAAAGAAACCGTATAGTTGAATAGAAGGTTTTAAATGAAGGAATAAATACAAAAGCAATAGATAATTAATATTTATAGACTTAGATTATGGTGTTGCACATTACTAATTATTTAATTGTAATTTGACACTTGCACATGTGCAAAACTTATATCTATAGAAATCTTTAGTGGTATTCCAAAATTGAATGTTCTTTCATATTTTAATTTATTCAAAGATTTTTAGATAAGATAGTAAAGTAAACGAAAATAGGCACGATGACAGTAACCAAGAATCACTAAAATTATTTATTTACCTGATGAAATAGCGTTCATAGAGTATAAAAATCGTATTTATTTTCATATTTAGAGCGAGATTAATAGTTATTTAACAAAAATAAAACTACAAAATACAGCAATACGCCCTGTTAAGTTGAACACCAATCGGAGCGAGTTACGTCACGTATGTATAAAGGTCACTTTGTTCGGATATAATCGACGAGTACTTTAATGTTTTTAAGAGCCACAATTACCACTCGTTGACAAATGATGACGTCGCGTCTGCGACGAAACGTCACGAACAGACGCCACGACACCACAAAGTAGTTTTAGTTTTGACGTGAATTACATAAAATTGAAATCGTGATTTTTTCTTTTTTAAGAAATATAACTGTTTTAGACTACAGAAAATACTTCCAAACCCCATAAAACAGTTATTCAAAAAAGTCATCATGCCTATTGCATTTTAGCCTAAAAAAATACTTAAAATGATATATTATCCTCTTAAAAATATATATTGTGTGCTAACTTTAATTAATAGATGTTTTTGTGTGTTGGCACCCCTACCTGTAAAAACATGGTTGTACGATTATAATTTGCTCTCGACGCCGCATTTTTATTTAAACCAAAACCAATTTAGAACATATCTAATTACAAATTTGTGAGTTTGACATATGTGTTGTTTAAAATAACTAAGTAAATAACTAATAATTATTCTTTTGTAATAATATGTAGAAATGTTTGTTATAGTTATTATCCTTAGTACTTAGACCACTGCGGACTTATTTTTGATCTTGTTAAGACAGCATCTTTTTTTACGCGGAGAATGCTTTTCGACAATATCCTCTGAAGAGGAAACGAAGGGCGTGTGAGGGACTGCTGGAGCACCGGCCTACACACTAAACCCCGCGGCAGCTTACCTCGGCAGTCGGGAGGACCGCATCAGCGGCTTCTGGAGTTCTCCCTGTCTCACCTCACAAACTGAGGTACATCTCGAGGTGACCACGTAATCGTGGTTAGTAGTAAGTAGATGACGCGATAGTGTGATAATCTACATGGGCAGGACACTATCGCGCCATCTACCGATCTACACATTAAGAGGCGGCAGAGCGCCCCTAACACCAAGCCAAGCTCTGGTGCAGCCCTAGACGACATCCCCTGGGCGGCAACCGAGCTTTGCTTAGAATAACGTTTGTAGTAAATTTTCTAAAAACGATTGCAACAAAGATCGATCTATCAACCCCGAAACCCCCTGCATAATAAATTTCAGGTAATCGTTGCAGCCGTTTATTCAGATTACTACAAAAACGTAAAACATTATTTCCCTCGGACGGACGCCATACGTCAGAGTTTCATACAAATCATGAAAATTCTCGGTTTTTCTCTATTGTAATATACATATATTTTACATATAAGCCATCTCCAAAACACGTTTTCTCAAGTTCCAGGTGAAAATCGCTTTAAAATCTGTTCCTTAGTTTTAAAGATCCATGCGTACAAAAACAAAAACGACTTCATATATTTGTAAATTCGCCTGAATCAAAACAATTTACTTATTCTAGTCTAAAGAAGGCGGGGTACGGTGTAACCTTTACGATGTTTCTCCGATACAAGGCAAATATTTTTTTTGTCCTGTAGATTTTGGATAGTTGTATCAGATAAGTCAGCTTTACTGTGTTGGCAAATGCTGAAGTGTATTTTTTAGGGTATAATTCCGGTTTGGAGTGGCCGAAGCTTCTTTTGCCGAAACAAAACAGTCCGTGATTTTAACGGGGAAACTCCGAACACACGCATTTTAGACTCACATACAAAAACAATCGCTTGTCACGAACTCACACATAAGAATTAAAATAAAAAAATAACAATTTCACACACACACACAAACTCATTCGTGCTATAACAGCATAACGCCTAGGTCCATGTGCCTTACTTTGACAGAGGGGAAACGCCTGCTTGTGGCTACCCCCTACCGTGTTACGTTATGGGTTCTTATTCATTTTGAAGCAAACATGTAGTATTTTTTCTTCTTAAAAGTTTCTTAAATATTCAAATAGATGGTGCATAAGATATAGAACAGATAAATATTTGTCCATATGAACTTCCTGGAATACATTTGAGGTACCGGCAAAAGACCTGATGACGGATATCTGTATAGTTTTAAAAAACATATTCCCAGTTTTAACTAGAGGTAGGCTAATGAAAACGTACTGAATTTATCTTAAAAGAGTATGTTGTCTTTTATTGTAACCCAAAGTTGCCAAAACAAAAAATGATCTCACGTATCAATTATAGTATTGAATCAATCATATTGAAGAAATTTAAAAATATATGTAGGCTATCAGTTTTAACAAGATATAGGTTATTATAAGCGGTCGTTAGTCGGTTCGGTCTTGACTGTCGACCTTAGTGTTTGGCTCCGGCGACGCTAAAGACAGACAGATCTTCAACACAACACAAAAGTTATATAAGGACATCTTTTTACATGGAACTGCCCTAGAAAAATATTAAACTGCGGAAAATACTCTAGTTTTTGGGAACGTCAATTTTTTTTAGCTAAAGTAAGAAATACATGGAAAAAGGTAGAAAAATGTTTCGATTACCCACCAAATTGCACAGAACCTGTATAAAGTAAACGTAAAATGAGCAAATAATGACTTCAAACGTCATAGCGCCATTATTTTGAACACATTATTATGTATATTACAGGAATAAGCTCTGTAAACTGCAACACTAATCTACCAAAAATAACGCACATTTTGTGTTTCTACTAGTTTCAGCTGCACAACCCTATTTTGGCGTCCTTTACTCTTAATAATAATAATTATAAAATGCACTTACTTGCCCCTCGCCTCGTCTAAATACAGCTCAGCACTACGTCTGTCCCGAGGGTTGCGTTCCGTCATGGAATGCAACAACGCCTTCAGCTCCGGATCATCAATAGTCAAGGTCATGGTAGCAGGTCGATCTTCACCGTTGCGGTATGCCAGTAACCCTGGCAGGTCCAGAGCTGGGGTTCCATCGTTCCAAAGTTCTAGCAAGGCACAACTGTTGGACAAGAAAGTACATAGTTGAATGCTGGTTTCAGTAACGAGGGTTTGTTAAAATAGCATTAATATATATTGCACAAAAATAAATATCATACTTTCATCTTAATACTAGAATAAGTTACAAAATCAAACATGAGATAGCCACCCTGCCAAAGTAGGTCAAAACCTCAGAAATAATGAAGAAAGTAAATACAAGAGCAATCGATACTTAATCGTTGTTAAGTAATGCACAGTTCTGATCCAAGAACTAGTAGCTCATCAATCATCAACAACCCATAGTGTCCCACTGCTGGGCTCGGGTCTCCTCTCAGGAGAGGGTTAAGGCCATACGTCCCCACACTGGCCAAGTGCGGGTTGGGGACTGGCAAGACAACGTTGTGGCTACTAGTAGTACTAGTAGCTCAATGTTACTGTAATTTTGGCACTAAATTAATTTCAAAGGAATTAATCAAATATTAGAGTTCTGATGTATATATTACCATGAGATTGTCAAAACCGTTAGAGTGTATTCTATATCGCGAGATTGTAAACTGTCAGAAGATTGTGAACTGTAAAATACTGCTTACAATTTAACGTATTATTTTAAGTTATATTATAATCTATAGAAGTAAATTGTGATATGGTATGCGATGGATCGCATTTCGCTCGCTGATTGGTAGAACAGCATAGGTCCCGCGCCTCCATATTCATTTGTTAATTCCTTTGTTGCCGAATTTTAACTATTTTTGTATTGAAAATACCTCACAGTTTAAGAATTAGCTATAGTTGTGGAAGTAAAATGAACTTGTGATTAATCTCTGAAGTGTCTGTTTTTAATTGCCAACTAAAAGCTTTTCAGTAATGGTATAAAACAATTTTAATTATTTTTGTCTACCTGTTCGTTTGTTTCGGCTAATCTCTGGAACGGCTGGACCGGTTTTCACGGGAATTTCACTGGCAGACATCTGATGATAAAAGCTAGTTTAAAAAAGTAGCCAAAGTCACTCCAATTTGGCTACTTTTTTAAACTAGCTTGGCCCCGAGGCGTTTACCATGATTATTCACCGCAGGGCACAGTATTTAATAAAAAAATAACTTACCCAGCCGAGAATATATCCATACTAGGTACTAATTCACCCACTTTACATGGTGATTCACTCAATAGTAGACCACCGGTCTTGTCATCACCCTGAAAATAAACTTTTATTTTAATGGTGGTGGTGGTAATGTGGTGGTCTTTGCTTGACGACGTGAATACATATGTTTTACCAACAGCTTTTAATAGCCCACTGATGGACATAGAACTTTCCATACGAAGGATGTGCTTGCCTACCATACCAGGTTCGTTTTTCATAGCGTGATGGTTTGTCGGAATGGAACTAACTAAAACCACTCATCATCAACAGGTTTTAATTTAATCCACTATATGGCATAAGCCTCTCCTGCTAAATGTAAAACCACACGGTGTGTCTGAAATAGGAGGAATCTGAGAACTGCTGTTATACATAAGATAAGACAAAGGTTCGCAAAGACTACAGACACAAAATGTAGTGATATACTCGGCACATTCGCGAATGGTCTGCCTCGTTAGCCCAGCGGTTAGCGTATGAGACTGTCAATCAAGAGGTCTCGGCTTGGATTCCCGATTTGTTATTCGATATTTCATATAAGAAATTTTAAATAACAACCCGGAGTGTGGAAGTTTGGAGGGGTTCTACGCCCATGAGCTCGGAGAGCACTTTAAGGCGTCGGTCCCGATTGTCATGAACATCTATGACAATCGTTGCTGGGAAACCAATACCCTCAAATATGCTGACAACTAATTCAACTTTCCCTCTCAGGGTTGCGGAGGTCTGATGCCAGTCGTTCCGTGGAAAAACTGATATTCAGGTTAAATCGGTAGAACTAGTAGCCGATATCCCAAATAGGTACTATTGGTTATAATAAAGGCTAGAAAAAATTACGAAGTAGACTAAAATCGATAAGCCTAATTAGTAGGACTTACGTGTGAGTATATAAGTACCATACAGACAACATACACATATTTCTATATAGTAATAATAAAGCCTTTTATTCGAACTTAAAATACATGCATCTTAAACTATTGTACTAATACATCTTTACATAATTAACAATATTTGCGTATTTAAAACAACAAACAAGAACCCATAATGTCCCACAGCTCGGCTCGGGTCTCCTCTCAGGAGAGGGTTAAGGCCATACGTCCCCACGCTGGCCAAGTGCGGGTTGGGGACTGGCAAGAATACGTTGTGGCTACGTAAATCTTGCCGTTGGATGTTTTTAAGCCGCCCGAAGGCCTCCAACTAAGCTTCACGACTGTTATCGTATGATAACAACCGGGACCGACTGCTTAACGTGACCTCCGAATCACGGAGACGCTCATGGTAACATGCCACCAGCGGTCACCCATCCAGGTACTGACCGCGCCATCGTTGCTTACCCTCGATGATTGTTTCTAATCACCGAGTGCAACTGGGCTATGAGCGCCTATGCGTATTTAGTGCTTCTTAACGTGTTGTAAGTCCGTTTGCCAGTTGGCAAAGGCCTCCTCCAACCTATTCCATTCTCGTCTCTCTCTGGCCACTCTGCTCCATGTTGTACCTGCATTTTTCATCATATTTCTATATGGTGACACATAATGAATTCTGGTATGTACTTAACTTTTGTCAATGTCTTATCGTGTAGACCTTATTTGTGGTCGATTCGACAAAATAGCAAACAAATTATACTTGAACGTAATGCTATCATTAATAATACTGGTGTTTGAAATAAGCCAACAGTATTACTATCTACTAATACCAGTTGGGCCCGCAGAATTGCTTAATTTATTTATTATAATAATAATTTATCTCTTCTCAATGAAGCCTGCCATCTAATGCATACGGAACTAATTTAAATAGTTTTAAAAGTATGAGAAGCTCATGGGTAAGTAGAAACGGAATAGGTTAAGATAGGAGACCGTTCTTAACACATTGAGATCACTTTATGCGTCGAAGAACTAACCTGTCGGTCCCGATTTAAACAATCATCTTTACCCGTTACGAGTAGTCGAAGGCCTTAGCTGACAAAAGACTTTCTACTGAACCTAAATATCGCTTAGTACTCGACTCATGGAGATCTGATGGTATTCGCTCCACATAAACGTGGAAGTTCAGAGGTATCGTAATAGAGTTATAGCCAGCTTCAATTTAGTGTGCGAAAAAGGCTCGCAGAACTTTATAAGTACCTATATTAACTACAAGTGCAATGGCCCCCCTTCTCACGGAATACTTTTAAATTCTCGGATTTTCATTACTATAATATGCATGTACGACACACATAAACCAGCACTTATTATCCCACTACCCAAAAAGAACAAAATCCTAAATCCTTCTCCGAATATCGTCCCATTTCCATATTGCCTTTCCTTTCAAAAGTTCTAGAACGCCTTGTGCATATCCAATTAAATTCATTCCTTAATAGAAACCAACTCCTAAATCCCTTCCAGTCAGGTTTTCGAGCGGGTCATAGTACAGTAAGTGCGTTGATCACCGTTACGGATGACATCAGGCTAGGTATGGAGAATGGAAGTCTCACAGTTCTTTCTTTACTGGACTTTAGTAATGCTTTTACTAGTGTAGATTTCCACATACTGCTGGGCATATTGCGCTCTATCAACATATCTCCGACAGTAATTGATTGGTTTCAAAGTTACCTGTTTGGGCGAAGGCAGCGTGTGCGCCAGGACGAATCTTTATCTTCTTGGTGTAACACGTCTGCTGGAGTTCCGCAGGGTGGCGTTTTATCTCCTTTACTTTTCACCATATTTATTAATTCTATCTCCAAGTCATTAGCCTCCTCCTACCACCTTTATGCAGATGACTTTCAAATATATACACAAGCACCGCTACATAGATTACCTGAAGCCTTTTCAACTATTAATAAAGATCTGGCGCATGTGTATGAATGGAGTGAGCGGTATGGAGTTGTGGTTAATCCATCTAAGACTCAACTTCTTATGGTAGGCAGTGCCAGGATGGTATCGAGAATAGACTGGACGCAATTACCTAACATTACATTTAACAGAACCCCATTATCAATAAGTAAGTCTGTTAAAAATTTAGGAATCTACATTGATAACACTTTAACTTGGGGCCCTCAATTGCGAGAAGTTAGTCGAAAATTGTTTGCATCGGCGGGATCCTTACGAAGACTACGCAATTACCTCCCAACGGCTACTAAAATTGCACTTGTGCAATCCCTCCTTCTTCCTATACTCGACTATGCTGATGTCAGTTATCTCGACATCACAGAGGAGCAACTCGACAAACTTGAGCGCCTTCAAAATTTTTGCATTAGATTTATATTTGGATTGCGCAAATATGATCATGTTTCTGAATTTCGCAATCAGCTTAAGTGGCTCCCGACTCGCCTTCGACGGAATGCTCATATTCTTTCCATACTTTATGGTGTTCTATTTCATCCGTTTATTCCACTTTACTTAAAGGAACGCTTTGTTTTCCTCAGTGACACACATCTGAAATCCCTGAGGTCATCTGAATCTCTGGAACTGGCAGTACCGACTCATATTACAAGATTCTACGATAAGTCCTTTACGGTACAGGCTGTCCGATTGTGGAATGCTTTGCCGATGACTATACGGCGTGCCAAATCTTTGCCGGTATTTAAAAAAATGGTCAAAGATCATTACCTGTCATCATAGTCTGTTATGTCTAAACATATTTTACTATTACAAGTTATGTTGTTTATTTATTTTTATTTTATTTTTCAATGAAAATGTAAATGTGTAATTTGTGTGTATGTCGCTGTTTTATTTCTTAGTATTAGCATGTATTATGATATGTGATTTTTATATAATTCACTTTTAACCTTTACATTTTTTTTTCTTCTTTTTTCTCTTTTCGCACCTAACTGCCCATGGATTCGTATTTGTTTTTTTTTTACAATATTTTTTTCCTATCCCAAGGTTGTCTGGAAGAAATTGCTTTTTAGCGATAAGGCCGCCATTTGTACACGGTAATTCAATTGATGTATTATGTAAACTATATATTTATGTAAACTGTTATATCTGTTGTACAATAAAGTGTATTCTATCTTCTATCTATCTATAAACCTTAAGAGGTTTGTGTGTGTCATACGGATGTGCTTTGTGCTTTAAGAAGCACTCTATCTATTGCTGCAAACTGCATTAAAATCCGTTGAGTAGAATAAAAAACCTAAGCGAATAGACATGGGAAGCGAATTATTTTATACTTAGTAAAGATGAACAAACAAATAATTCTTCTTTTTTCAGTACTTACCGCTAGTCTATGATCAGGTGCTCCAACAAATCTCTCAGGTGCAACATAGCACAGCCGTCTCCGTGATGTGTCGAAGAAGTAACTGAAGTCTGCTGGATTATCATCAGGCAGGAAAGTTGGTTTAAAGGAAGCTATGTCTGTTAGTAACACCCATAGCCATGAGGTGACCATTATATTTTCTAGCTATAAACAAACAATGATATAAATTCTATTAATTATCAGCAACAACAGCTTTTAACATTCCACTGCTGAAGATAGGCATCTCTGCAGAAGGGAGGTTTTGGTCTTACACCACGATGGGCAGATGTGTTGGTATAATAATAATAAATAAATATTTTTCGGACATCAAACACACAACGCCATCCAGTCCCAAGCTAAGCAGAGTTTGTATTATGGGTACTAGACAACTGATAGAAATACATTTATACTGTTTTTACCCGACTGCGAAAGAAGGAGGGTTTAGTTTTTCAGGTGTTACATACACCCGAAAAACTAAAACCTCCTTCCCTCCCTTCTTGTATGTATGTATATTTTGTTTTTATGATATCGGTGGTAAATGAGCTGACGTATCGCCCGATGGTAAGCGATTATCGCCGCCCATGGACGCCCGAAATACCAGAGACGTCACAAGTGCGTTGCCGGCCTTTTAAGAAGGAGTACGCTCTTTTCTTGACGGTTATTTTCTCTTTTCTTTTCTTTGCTCTTTTCTTTTTTATGTTTCTTTGGCACGCCCTAGAGCCTAAACGTCTTGTCGTATTTTTATGTGAGTGGTGTCAATAGATTCGTCTTGGTCGTGAGAGTACATAAAAAAATATATATATACGCAGTCGGATATATTTTTTAAGTAATTCTTTGTTCGTAACAGCACACATAAATTCCGAACAAATATTTGCAGATCATACAAACATTTGGTCTGACTCGGGTATGGTGTTTAGTTTGACTTCTCTATGGAGTGACGATGTCCAGCGTGGTTTGTACCCTTAGTAGCCTCTTACGACACCCAAGGGATGAACGGGAGTGGTGACACTTCGTACATTATCTATCACGACACAGACAAATCTATTAAACGAGCAATTCTTGTATAATTAAAATATATAATCTCAAGCTCGGAAACAGCTCCAACGATTTTCATGAAATTTAGTACGCAAAAGGTTTCGGGGGCGATAAATCGATGTAGTTTGGATTAGTTTTTAGCAATTTTCAAAAAAAAATACCGAGCGGAACTCGGTCATCCAGGTATTTCTATAAAAAAAAGAACTTCTAAGAAGAATATTTTGTATTGTCTTAATTATCTTGCTTTGTGTTCAAAACGAAAAGTTCTATAAATTAATTATTAGCATGCAATTGGTATTTGTAGTTTAATGTTTACAAGTTTAAATCCTTAATAACAAAAGAATATAAAATGTTTTAATACCTTGATATCACCATGACAAATTCCAAGTTTGTGCATACGATGCAGAGCATATAAGACTTGGAAGGTTATCCATTTCTTCTCTAACACTGTTAGGAATGGTCTCGTGGACATACGGTCATATACACTACATTTGCAGTACTCCCTCATTAACAGTCCTGCCTTATCTGTAAGCTGGAAATAACAGTATAATTACTTGAATTTTGTAAAGAAGAAAAACCTTAAAAAAATTGACCTTCTGGCCGCCGCTTACGGCGGTCTCAACGGAGACCAGCCAACAACACAGAAGATATTATAGTGCAGAAGTGTGAGTGCAAACACAAGTGCACTCTCTGTTCCCTCATTCTCATAATCCGATGGGTTAACCGACACGATCGGGGAGAGATAAGGAGCAGGACCGATAGCTTTACGTGCTCTCCGAGGCACGGGAGTTTAGATTCACAGATTCTATATCAAACGGATACTTACTATAACCCTTTGAAACGGTAAACAATTGAATGCAGATGCAAGCTGCTCTTTTATCTTGAGTATTTTCTCTTTGTGTTCAGCCAAAGGTAACGATGGGTCATGTACCGCAAATACTTTTACAACAACAAGACCTTCTTGAGAACGAGCTCTAGCTACCTTTAAGAACCTTGTAGAGCCAAGGCTGAAACAGGAAATAAATACATATGTAAATATATTTTATTAAATATGAATAAAAGGTTTTGTGAATGGTCATCATTACGTGACAGCCTTTAATAGTCCACGGTACACGAAAAATTCGTCTGAGTAAAGAGGGTACAGTACGGCGCGACGGCCTAGTATGATGCTTTTTTACGCCTCACTGAAAAGATCCGTAAGAGAGAAACAAAGTGAGCACTCGTCACAGGATGGAAGAACGGGACCTTGACTTCGAGAGTGTATATCTACTACACCACTTTAAAGCGGTGACTTCCAAGACCAGCACGTGTTGTCCTGTAGAGGAAGGGAGAAGGAAGGGCCAGTTGGAAGTTCTTCAAAACATGCATGATAAAGACGATAGAGGATTAAGATTAAGGCGATGCCTTCGCATTTGCAGAGGCCAAGTAACTCGGTGGCTTCGGACTACTCGCCGCTGCAACTGATCGTCAGCTTCAAACAAATACTGGGCGGATTCAAAGGTGAGAACAGTACTCCACGCACGAACACAGTGCACAATGTTCGGACGAGAAGGACCATCTCACTATTTTTAGTAGGTACATTTAACATCTGTGAGACCGCTTTAGTGAGGCTCTCAATGTAGTCACGCAGGTTGAGATCATGGCAAATATCCATTTACAGGATACCACACTTATTTGGCAGTGGAATTTCAATGTATTGAAAAGGAAAGATGGGACGGGATGGAATGGAATGGACCTCTTTAGAGCCTGTTTTTGTATTGTATGGTAAGTTCTTTTAGTCAGCTATTACATTGCGTATGGGAAGAATGTGAGTAGTGACCCTTGATATTTTATCTCCATCACCAAACAGCTTTCAAATCCATACAATGGTGTTATGGGTCAAATAGGTGGATATATTTATGGAGTGCAGCATTCCACAAGAATAGATGTGCTGGCTATTACATGATATTTAGAATTTAGGCTGCCCAAATGTGAATTTAAATCTTTTATAGATTATAATAAGAAGTTATGCATCTATTTATCATCCCAAATGTTTCTATTCTTCTTTATCTATTGATTACACTTTTATTAGACTAATGTGTCTCCTAGTAGAATATAAATCATTTCAATAAGAATATCTGCAGCCATTGTATGGGTTACTATGCTCCATTTTTTCATAGTATGGGTTACCATATTTTTTTTTTTTAAAAACATTTTAAATAATTTTATAGAGAATGAGTTCTGCTGTACCAAAAAAAATTTCTAAAGAAAAATGGCTTAATATGTGCTTAAACAATAAGGAAGAGTATTACAAATGTGACCAACTCTTGTGACAAAGGCAGGTACCTTTTTTTAACTCTGTTAAAAAGGTGGCCCTAAATGTCAAAATGGCTACCCTATAAAGGTCACATGGTCATAAAACAAAGGCTAATAAAAATTGTAAATGCTAGCGAAGAAAATTTAATATTTGTCTCGTCTTATTTAATAGTTCATAGATTTTATTCAAGTATATTTCAAATAAAATGAGTAAAAATTTATAATAAGATATGTTTATGTACGGTTCTATTAAAGGTTTGCACTATCTTTGGTTCAGTTCTAGCCACTCTAAGTAACATCTCAGACTATTATTAAATATATAAAGATTTTGCAGGCTCCTCAGGAGTCTACGTTGGTAAAGAATATCTTATGTCCTTCTTCAAAAATCAAAGTATTTTCATGTCAAGTTTAATTGAAATTGGTGCAGCATTTTAGTAGTGAATGGGTACCAATCAGAATTAATTTCGAAATTATAATATTAATATGGTAGTATGCGTAAACTTATATAGACACCTATGGTCTTCTTAAAAAATTGAGGCAAATACCCCACAATTAAATAAAATAGGGAGTGAATACAGTAGTTAAAATATGCATTAGATTAGGAAAACAACAGAGGGAATTTAGTGAATTTTATAAATAACTGCGGTTTTTTTATAGCCAAATATCTGCAACAAAATGGCTAAAGGCAAAAAGAAAATTAGTAGTTGGAAAAAACCTAGGACGGTATATTATAATAAATTCGTATCTTACCTCTGATCAAACGTTAGGTCTGCATGATCGCTTAAATAATGTTCTACAGGATATATCTGAGAGGGAGCAACGCCAACGAGCTGGTTACCCATTGTTCAATTTTATTTTATATCAAATGTGTTACGCACTAAAAAACTATTTATTTAGTATTTAATGACTTTAAGGGCTCTAATGAATATTCACGTGTAAAGAAACCGTTTTTTTGTTTTATTAGAAAATTTCTACTTTTTACAATCAACTGGAACACAACAATAAAAAGAAATTTTTTATCAAAACAAAGCAAATATCGCTATTTTGACTAATTGCTGACAGCTGCGCAGACTATTGTACTCTGTGGCACAGAACACATAAACTCAGTCAGAGAGATAGACATAGAGCATAAGGGTAAGAATAGAGTGATACAAAATCAGTTGTTTCGAACGTAAAAAAGCATAATCGGTAGGACTACTTTCATAGTGAATTCGGATTCAAAATCCAAGGATCCAAAATATTATTCAAGGTGATAAACTTGGTATAACAAAGGGATTTTATGAAATCCCAAACTCCGAGCTGTTATTACGTATTTCTATTATCAGGAAAACTCAATAGCACTTTTGGTCCTGCGCTGTGTCTGATCTCTCCCCGATTGTGTCGGTTAACCGGCCCCTCACTCCCATCAGGGTCGTCTTAAACAAGCGGGGGCCGTTGGGTACACGCGTAATCAAATATATAATTTACTAAGTCTTAAATGATATACGATACACATTTTAAGTTTTCTGTTAAGCGACATATTTTATTGTTTCCTCAAGAAAATATTTATAATACATATATTTTTTGGGCCTTGCCTTAAGTTATTTTCTTTCTTATAAATGGAATCAATAAATGGAACAAATAAAATACTCATGAAAAATAAAAGGTATAGATAATAAATTATTGGATACATTAGTAAAAAGTAAAGTTTTCAGTAAATCTTTTCCTGATAAACAGTATCTTAGGTATAACTTCTAGGAATAATTTGTGATTTAATACAAAATTAACAGAATTAGTTTTTTCCAGTATTTCAAGTTAAAACGGTGTCTAGATTATAAAATCAACATATTATATAAATATACCTGTGACCTCCCTTAAGCTCCAAATGTAACTGTTGCAACATTTGC
This sequence comes from Hyphantria cunea, assembly GCA_003709505.1. Classification (NCBI taxonomy): domain Eukaryota; kingdom Metazoa; phylum Arthropoda; class Insecta; order Lepidoptera; family Erebidae; genus Hyphantria; species Hyphantria cunea. The sequence continues at coordinate 176,202 of PKRV01001262.1, forward strand.
TGGTGATACTGCGTTCCTCGCGACTAGCTGCGACCCCGATGAGACTAGTAGAATATTACAAAAACAACTTAACATGATCTCAGCCTGGTTAAACAAATGGCACGTTAGAACAAGTGCCAGTAAATCACACCATATAACTTTCGCACTTAGACAGAAACGGTGTCCTACAGTAAACCGAGGCCTGGATGCTTTACCTCAATCTATATGTGTTAAACACCTAGGATTCCATCTGGATCAATGGGGTATGACTTGGAAAGAACACATTCAGTGCAAAAGGGACGAAATTAACAACCGGATCAGGAACCTCCTGTGGTTACTTGGAAGACAATCCAATCTCTCTTTAAGCAACAAACTCAGAGTCTACTGCTCAGTCATAAAACCCATATGGACTTATGGTATCCAGCTCTGGTCGTCAGCTACCAAATCGAATATTCTCTGTCTACAAAGAACGCAAAACAACATCCTGAGGACCATATGTAATGCACCTTGGTTTACTCGCAACTCTGAGATTCATGAGTATCTTGACATGAGAACTGTTGCCCAAGAGGCTGAAATAGTTTCTGGAAAGTATTCACAGCGCTTAGAAGGGCATCCCAATCCCCTTACAAATCCTCTTTTGATTCCAAACCAAATAAATTGCCTGAAAAGGGCCAATGGGCTATCCTAGTAAATGGTGTCGGGGCATTGGCCCAATCTACCCAAAACGCTCTCTCCCCTCTTAGCACATCTGCCAATAGTTGTAAAGACTGATCGTAGATTACATTAAAAAAAAAAACAAAAATTATGTAAATTATTCACAACCAGTTCAACTCAAGCAGATAAACCAGGTCTCTCTTAAGTCAGAGGGTATTACTTTCAACCAGTTCAATCCAAGACATTATCAAGCCAAATTTAACCGCAGTTCAAATATCACGCATTGTCGTAAAAATGTTAGTCCTTCGAACCGAATGTGAACCAGTGACATAAATAAACAAACCACGGTTTGAAAGAGTAAGTCAATACCTATTTTTAGCTAAATTTCGTGCCAAATGTACAAATAAAAGAAAATAAAAAATAAAAGGCAAAGTCAAACTGTCAAAAAACTTCGCATTTGTTTTATATTCTTCTTCTTCTTTCTTAGAAATGGCAAACTGTGCCGACGTCGACAATTCTGCCAATGTCAAGTGGAATGGGAAATACGTGGTTTGTGAATAAAATTTTAAAAGGGGAATTAAAATTTTGTTTTATATTAATAGAGTTGTATCTTCAATTCAAAATTTGAATCGCACGATTGTCATAATTAATCTACTCTATCAAAGAGAAAAGTGACAACACAACTCATCAAATCTGCTGTCAATTTAGTCTATGGTTTCTCTTTCCTTCAACAAACAAGTATTCCACCCATTTTTACTGAATTTGTTATCTTTTCAAGAAACAGCTCAAGGAAATGTCTTCTAAAAGTGAAAAAGATCGCGCCAAACAGATTCAGGACAGATGTCAGAATATATTAATGCAAATGTTGAAGGATGAAGACAATAAATATTGTGTTGACTGCGATGCCAAAGGTACGCGGATTTTTTCTTTTTTTGAAGTATCGTAAACTCTCATAAGTGCATGATTTGACTTGATTTTCGTCGTACACTGATTGTACGACTGTTCTTTATTACCTTGCACTTTTTGCGAAAGTGTTTTAGGTCCTTGAACTCAATTTTTAAACATCACAAATATTTGAATTACTAATTATTATTTCTAAATAATTGTTGCAATATTGCCTTTTTCTTCATTTTGAATTATGATATGTGTAAAACTTTTTCAGCTGTCTTATAATTGATAATAGAAGTAGATTTGGACACTGCTAAATTATCCTTGACTAGGTGGTTGGTAGAAGGGATACATTGTTAATTGTGTGGGCTTTTAGATTACGAATGTAAACTCAAATAACACTATTGTTTTTACTATTTATATCACAAAAGAACGTGTCAGTAGCTTTAAGGGATCAAGACAATTGGATTTAAGTGTGTGGAAAAGTATTAAAATAAACATTGTTGTAAAAGAGACATGCTATAAAAATAATTTGAAATTGTTCTTGTTGTGTTTGACTGTCTGAAAATCTGTATAATAAAGCATGATACTGTTTGTTACTGTAAAAATTTCAGGCAGCAAACTACGTTTGAATTAATTTTGTATGCTGATTAGAAAAACATTAAATTCATTGAATTAACTTCAGCATATAAGATAAAACTGTATTTGACTTAAAAATTATTTACATATTAAGTGCAGCTCATTAAAATTATAAAAGTTAAGAACAGTCGCTTATTATAGTCCAGCTATCAATCATCCTTTAGTTATCTCTGAGTCACCAATGGGTGTTATACCCCATGACGAATAGCAGTAATGATACTGAATTTCTATATCCAGAAATAATTTTGAAATTATATAACCATCCAATTGCTCTTGGCATTTCTTCCATGGCTGTGATGTGACTATTTTCCTTAGTCACTCTGAATCGTCTTTCTATATGTGCCTTAAAGAATTTTCAAAATTGGCTCACTAGATTCAGAGATTTAAATTTATTGAAAACTCATAATATTAAAAATAAAATAAAAAATAAATAATCTACAGAGCACATGCCATTACTCCTCTATAGATAGTTATTGTGTACATAATTAGTAACCTGCAACAAAAGTATTGATTTCTCAATGTAACACTGTTTGTAAAATAGCACTTATGCTCACCTACTATAAAATAACTGATTTGATGGCTGAAGTAATACACTGGTATAAAAACATTGTTATGTTATTTTATGGTGTAGGGGCAAAAAAGCAGATGTAACGCCTAAGCGATTACTGCCGTCCATGGATACCCATCATATCATAACTTTAGAAGTCTGTTGCCGGCCTTTGGGAGATGGAGAGGGGTTGGGGTGTAAGCCTGGCTATCCTCAGACACTCGGGATACACAATGCAAGCACTTTTCGCACTGGTTTTCTGTGAGGCTGTTGTATCACTCCGGCTTGTAGCTCTCCTATGGGAAAATATTTATGTTGTATGATCAACAGACTTTAAAATATAGCTTGATCTGTAATAGATGGGTAGGGAATCAATGAAGTAACTTAAAATAAATTATTTTATTTTCTATCATCTATATTTAAATTTTATACATGCCTTATTATCACAGTCTAGCTGACCCATGAAACCTTTTGTGAGTCTGTCTCCCATTACCTGTGATGGTATAACAGCTGTACTACTCCAGAGTTTTTTATAGGAAGGGGAACAAGTCTTTGATACAGTTGTTGTGAAGTTTAATGCAACATTTTATTGATACTCTGTTTTTTTGGTTGCAACGTGATAGTACATAGCCTAGGGATCTGGATAATTGGGCTGTCTAATGAAAGAATTTTTCAAATGAGACCTGTACTTTTTGAGATTATTGTATTCATCCAAACAAACAAACTGTTCAGCTTTATAATAGTATCAATAGATGAAGTGCAATACATTATAATTATAGAAATTCACACCTAAAATATACCTTTTAAGTGCCAGTAAAAACCCAGTCAAAATTGGTCCATCGGTTCCAGAGATCAGCTAGAAGAAACTGACAGACTAAAGTTTTTAAATTGTTTTCTTGATTTAAATACAGTATTGTAAATATATAATAATATGTTAATACGAATTTCATATGCATTTAGTGACAAACTTCAAGCAAGCACTAATTCAAGTAATTATATGCCAAAAATGTCTTACATCATTTGGGAAATGAGCTGATACTCATACACCGCTGGACCGATATTGACCAAACATAGCTAAGAACACCGCTAGGAAAGTGGCTTTCAAATGAAAAAGAAAACCGCATTGAAATCGGTCCATCTGTTTGAGAGCTACGATGTCACAGACAGACACAGACATCGAGGTCAAACTTATAACACCCCTATTTTTGCGTCGTGGTTAACAATCTGTTAATTTGATATTACAAACAGACTTCAATAGTATTTATTTGTATAGATGTGAAGGTACTCATAAAAAAGCAATTTATATTTTATATTCATAATATGTTAAGTTCTTAATATGAGCCTAGGTGGCCAACAAATAATATACCTATTATATGTATATTACAAAAATTTAAGTACGCGCATATCTTTTGATCGAGTGCACCAAATTGGATAGTTCTTTTTTTATGTGTTTTGTTATTGTCAGGACAAGGTTTGTAGAGAAAAGAAAAGAAAACCTGTGGTGTTAAATTATCATAATCCGCTTACTCGTATACATACACGGCTCTGCGAGAAGTTAACACGGGATTACAAAAATAAGTACTACGGTAATTCAAAAAAATTTTCTCGAAATTGATATGGCGGTGCGAAGTTCGCCGTGTCAGCTAGTTATTATAATTATTTATTTACTTCCACTTAAAGACAACTACCATTACAGGCGTAGCCCAATACGATAGTATTTTACAATCTATTTATTATACAATCTTCCTATTATGATAGCAAATGATTTTTATTCACTTCTTCATACCACGTACATAATAATATAATAGCTTGATACACACGACTATGGGATCCCAATGTAACATATTTAAATACATATAATAACTAATAGCTTTGGTTTCAATAGACTACGTTCTTAAGAATCAAAGTATCTCCACTCCAAATGTCATTTAAATAACTGCAGCAGTATAGTTTAGCAGTTTAGCAGTGAAATGAAAGGTTAACATACAAAAAGAGTTACTTTCGAAGTTATGATTTTAGAATGGACGTATACATACTAAAACAAAAATTAAACGCAGATTCATTCCTTTTATTGACAGCTAGAAGAGCCCCATGGTGTTACCGCGTTACGACAACAGCCATGAATAACACCGAGCGGCAAAGCTAGTTCAAATAAAATAAGTCTAAGATACTCCTTATATCATCAGCTAGCTGCCAGTGAAAGTCCCGTCAAAATAAGTCCAGCCGTTCTAGTGATTAGCCGGAAAAAACAGACAGACAAAGGTTGCAAAAAATGTATATTTTAGTAAATATACCCGTGTATACATACATATGCATTTAGTAAAAAGCGGTTATTTTAATATTACAAACAGACACTCCAATTTTATCTATTTGTATAGATTAGTTGAGTGCCGTGGTTTTTGTTGCTATTGAATGGGATATTGTCCACTATTTTACTGGTTTTAATTTTGGATTCGTGTAACCCTATTTCTTTCTCAATTAACAGTAGTTTTAGTTTCGCCTTATAACATCAGTTATTAGCTGGTAAAAGACCCGCAAATTATGATTATAGCTGGAACAAACAGATAGACAAAAAAATTTAAAATAGATTTTTTATACATGTACCGTAAATACTTACGGTATATGTATTTAGTAAAAAGCTTTAAATCTAATATAAAACTACAAACAGACACTTGAATTTTATTTATTTGTATAGATTAGAATTCGCGATCTATTTGGCTGTAAAACACAATGAATCCATGCATCCATCATTTTGAGATTAGAATCCTGTTGACCTAATTTCTACTTTTTGGTGTCCAGTGCCAACTCTCAATTTTATAGTCAAGTAGCGTTTGCCAGATAGTTGCTTCGACCTAATGGAGAATTTGTAAATCGATTCACGTTTACTTTCCGATTAGTACTTTTTCTGCATCAAGGTTATTCTATTTCCTTCACCATTTCAAAAAATCTTTGCGTAATTAATACAATGAGGAATATGCATGTTTTTTGTTTCCTAATCTAATCATTTATGTCTTTATAACAGGAAAAAATAGTCAAACTAATTTTCTTCTTCTTATTTTGATGGTATGGCAATCAGCCGGATCAGCTATTTCTGCCAATGTCAAGTATTTCAAGTCTTCAATTCTAAGTCTTCGAGTCTTCAAGTCTTCGTCGTGATGGAATTAATGATAAAAAATATAAATAATGTGGATGACATGAAATGGGGACCGTCTTTCGCAAAAACAAAAAACGATCTCACAAACTAATATTCAAAGTGAAATTTAAAAAACTGACTAAATTTGAGCTATTCAAACGCAGCCATTTTGCGCGCGCATTTGACGCAGCCAATGACGTCATTGATATTTCGTGTTTGTTTACTATTCAGTGTTTCAGTTACTTTATACTTATTGACAGTTTTAAATGCTATAAAAATCGTGCAAGAAAGTAATATTTCTCACACTAATTTCGATGAAGTGACTATCGACGTCACATTTCGTTTCGACCAATAGTGACGTCTTTTGTATGTTTGGATTCCTCCTCTTAATTTCTTTATTTAATATTTTCTGTATTTAATATAACGCTAAATAAAAAAATAGATTTCAAGCATATTGTAAAGACAATAAAGAATCGAGAGAAATAAAAATTTTATGCATTTTCCCTATTGTTCATTCTGTCTGGGTGTAATTTATTTAAAATATGTTTGTATTTAGAAGTATATATTTATCAGTAGTATGGTTACCACAGGGTTTGCTTAGTTTGCCGGGAGGGGTCCGGATGGCGTAAGAAAGCGGTTCCCGGATCTCTCCCGTCTCAGGCGCAGAGTGGCACACCATGTGGTTTTAGTCGGTTCGATTCCGACATACCGCCCAGCCGCAAACCCCGGTGGGGTGAAGGCCCGAGGGGGATTCCACACGTAAAAAAAAAAGGGTTTGCTTAGTTTGAAATCCGACGGCCGTGTGAGGTATGAGTTAGGATATTATTATTAATCTAATATTTATTAAATGTGTTAAATGTTTTTTAATCTTATTATAATTTTATCAGCAATTTGATAAAAAAGAATCTTATTGTGTTTTTGATAAAAAAAGGAAACATTAATTAATAACAAGTGAAATATTGTGTTCTCCGTACAGGCTTTGGTTTAAAAACACTATGACAAAAAGGGAAAAACTGACACGTACTCCAATTTAACCGTTATCTCGATACACAAACTGCATTAGTAACTCTTTGTAATCTATACATATGAAACTACTTCCCCTTATTGATATGCCTATCAATAATTCAAATTTAGGCCTTAATTTTGACAGTTGAAGTGTCATGTTCCAGGTTAGTAACACGAAATACGTAATAAACAATTTGACAGGCCTATTGATTAGAGTTTTGTTTGTTTTGCCGGGCTATTTAAGTTAAAGTGTTATGAAAACTATGAAATTAATCAGAAGTAAATTGGAGCGGTTGGAACTATAAAAAAATCGAGGAGTTATTTTTTTTTTCAAAGACAGTTCCCGCTTTAGGAATTATCCTGTGCCGCAGTGGACTTTACAAACGAACACGACTCAAAAAACATCCAGGCTCAGAACAAAAATTTGTAGATCACACAAAGTATTGTCTCATGTGTGGTTTAAACCCTGGACAGTCAGTGCCATGGCGACTGCTTAAACCCCTTGGCCAACTGTGCAATCCATCAGCTGAGTATATAATTTGCCAAACAGTTTAACAGTTGTGGCGTCTTCTAAAACTTTCATTTTAAATTAGGATATGGGTATTCCCACGAGTTACGTTTACAATGAACAATGAAATAATAACATACATTGCAAAAGCTGATATATGTTGTAACAGCTACATTACATTAATTTACAGGTTAACGTGACTACACGGTTGGCCTAGTGGTTTCAGTAGTCGCCACACCGCTTTCTACTGCGCCAAGTGTTGTGGGTTCAAATCCCGCATGGGACAACACCTTGTGTGATCCATAAATTGTTGTTCTAAGTCTGGGTGTACTTTGTGTCCGTTCCATGTATGTTTGTAAAGATCCCCGCGACACAGGAATTTATATTGCAAATGCGGGAGTTGTCTTTTTAAAAAATAAAAAAGGATTGTGTGGTTGAGAAACCACGGTAAAAGTGAAACTTTTTTTCAGATGCAAATAAATAAATCTAATAAAGCAAATAAATAACAACATTTACATTTAACACTGACAAAAACAAACAAATTAGCGTGGAGCACTGGCACACCGTCCGACTGGCCACTGGACACTGGCTGACCGTCACGCGTCACGCGACATGCGATACACAGACCAAAAACTTTGAGACGATGTAATAAAAGTTTCACTTTAAAACTAACATTCCCTTCTCTATACATTGTGCTAAATATCTCTGTATGAGGCGCTCATAGCCCAGTTGCACTCGGTGATTAGAAACAATCACCGACGACAAGCACTACCTTGATGGGTGACCGCTGGTGGCATGTTACCATGAGCGTCTCTGTGATACGGAATCACGTTAAGCAGTCGGTTCCGATTGCTATCATACGATAACAGTCGTGAAGCTTAGTTGGAGGTCTTCGGGCGGCTTAAAAACATCAACGGCAAGATGACGTAGCCACAACGTTGTCTTGACAGTCCCCAACCCTCTCTTGGCTAGCGTGGGGACGTATGGCCTTAACCCTCTCCTGAGAGGAGACCCAAGTCCAGCAGTAGGACATTATGGGTTGTTGATGATCTCTGTATGTAGTATAATGACTGCCTAGGAAATGCCGGCTGTATAATACGTCTGAAAATATCTGTAAAAGATTTACAAAATAAACTTTATTTATCATCATCTATCTTATTTTAGTACCAACTGCGTCGCCGCGGTATTACCCGCGGGTGTTATCGTTTAGTGACCGACACGTTACTTGGCCAGATTCTTTAGATGCACATAAGTCGTTTTTTTAGATCCCTTTCGGTTGATAGAGGGATTTGGGGATTGTAGTAACACCGTTCCGAGCAAGCGATTGGAGCGTAAGTGGGTTACACTTCGATTTTTATTTGATTTGTTGTATTAAGTGTGCGAATCTGCGCGAACTTATCCCTACTACGCCGAAAACTAGCCAAGTTACGTGCCGGCGCCTATACCTTCATATCAACAACCGCAAGTAACACCGTAGGTCGAAGCTATACTTAGATAAAAGTTAGCTAAGTTACTCCCCATATCATTAGCTATCTGCTAGTGAAATTTAAATCATAGCTTTTTATCATAAAACACCCTATCCCCTATACCCTATCTAGATTCTACACTTAAGTTTTGATACCCTTCTCCAGAACCTTCTAAAATGATAGCGATTAGACATCTTATATATTTCCTTTATTTCTCGTAACTAATTATGTGTTTGTGTATAGCTACATCGTCATATGATGACATTGTTAATTACTACTTACACAGCACTCGTTAACGTAGTCATAAAATATTCATTATGATAAGGCCATATTTTTGGTATATTTAAAACATACGTACACTGCAAATAAAGATTGTTGAAATTAAATTTATTAGCGAACTATTTTGCTTATGTTGTAATTCATACTAATATTATAAATTCGAAAGTAACTTTGTATGTTTGTAACGCTTTCGTAATGCACCAATCGATTCTAAGGGGAAGGCTACTCTTTCGCATGCGGGCGGAACAAGGCAAAAGCTAGTCGTTCTATAGCCACTATTATACTACAAATACTCTTTATTATAACATTACACGAAGCAAGGAAATCAAAGCACAAAAAAAATAAAAAATACACCAGTCTAAAAACTACTTATTGAAAATGAAAGGCGAAATTTGAGGATAAAGCAATTTTTAATAGCTCGTTCAGTTCTCATATTGAGTTAATTAAAGTTGAATTTAATTCATGGGCATTAATTGGACTACTGAAATAATTACCATTTAGAAGGAAATACATAATTAGAATTATCCTGTTTTGTAATAGAGACGGAAGGCCACACATGAATCGAGACTTTGTGAAGTAAATTTGTATTTTCTTTTATGGGTTTTCTTATATGACTGATGTTAATGGGACTTTTACTGGCTAATAACTGATGTAATAAGGAATTCCTTAAGCTATGCAGGCGATAAAGCATGAGCAGGCTCGAAGAGTGGTGGTCACCATACTTATTGCGAATGCAGACAATTCAACAATGATGCGTGGTGACCCACACTAAGGCGGCTTGTTGAAATGCTTCTACATCATTGAGCCTCCAGTCTCGTGTATTTTCATTTATTACTTTATTTATTTTTCTGTTTCATAGGTCCCCGCTGGGCGTCATGGAACCTGGGTATATTTTTATGCATTAGGTGCGCTGGTATACACCGTAACTTGGGGGTCCACATTTCTAAAGTGAAGAGCGTCAATCTTGACTCATGGACACCCGAACAAGTCGTAAGTAGAAATATTTATGCATTCACTTTTAGCAGATGTGATCTCGTTTAGAGTGTGCCCTCCAGCGAGAACATGTACTCATAATTAATATCTCTTTATATAAGGCGTTTAAGGGTATTGGGGTGGGCTTCTACACGTTTCCTGTATGTAGTCTTGATATTAGTAATTTCCTCGGTCACTGTGAGTATTTCCAGGTGTTTGTGGATCTCAGCATTAGTCACATAACCAGGGGATATTACTGATTGGTCTGAGAATTGCGTTCTCCATTATTTGTGTTCGTATGATGGAGGAATTACTAGCACTACCCTACAGCTGAAGGCTGTACATCAATATAAGTTTCAGGATGGACTTTTAAACTAGTAATTTGTTGTGAAATGACAGTTTGCTGTTTCGGCCTAACAGCCACAGGAAGCTCCTGTATTTAATGTTCATTTCTACACTTTTCTTGATGTGCTCATGCCATGCCATACGCCTTTCTAGATGGAGACCAAGGTATCTGACTGACAGAGATCTGGTGTGGAGAAAAAAAAATAGTAAATTAAAACTGATGGAATTATAAGCATATATATATTTATTTTGCTTTATTGTCCTTTAGACTAGGCGCCAACGATCATGGAATACAGTTTGCGGGTTTTCACATTCATCTCTCTAACTTTGGTAGTTTAACCCGGCTCCTCACGTTCCATGTCAAGCAGCGTTATATTATTATATCTGTCCTTTTTTCAATTTTTACTAGGAAAAAATGCAATGTGTGTTACAAATTAGTTGTAGCACGTTTCTTTTAGCACGAAGAAGGCGGGGTATGTGTATGCACTCTGTGTTAAAAGAGAGACCACTTGGATACCCATTTGAAAAGACCAAATAGGTGATCAAATTACTATTTAAAAAGTGTACATTTTCAGGTTTCCCTCCAACAAATGGGCAACTCTCGCGCCCGTGCGGTCTATGAAGCGAACTTGCCAGACTCATTCCGGAGACCGCAGAACGATTCTTCTTTAGAAGCTTTTATTAGAGCCAAGTATGAGCAAAAGAAGTATATCGCCAAGGAATGGGTGCCGCCTCCAGCACCGAAGGTCAACTGGTACGTAAACATAAATTATAATTTGTATTGATATCTGAATATTTGCTGTATCAGTCTTCTTTCCAAACACTTAATTAGGATATTGATTACGTCGAAAATTCTGTGTTAAAGTACACATAGGCATGATTATTAAAGGAAAGATTTGCTAAGAAATCTATACAAATAAATTAAATTGAAGTGTCTGAAACTATATCCAGTACTTACAACAAAATATCATTTTTTTAATTTTTTGTCTCGTCTCTTAATTTGTTCTGGCTAATCTCTGGAACGAGAACCGAATTTGACGGGACTTTTACGCGCGGATAGCGATGGTATAAAGAGTAACTTTAGCTTCTTTTATATTAGACTAGTTACACCCCACGATTGCTGTTGTAAAGGCGCAGTAGCAACCGCCGGGCGCAATTTACTAACATAAAAAGAACTTCAATTCCGCGGTAACAAATACAAAAAAAAAAAATACAACCAAATTGTCTTTTATCTGAATTAATAATTAGAAAGAGGTAAAATTACTGAGGTGGTAAAGGATAAACTCTAGATCTATTAAGCTGATTTTAAAAATTCTATCACCAGTAGAAAGCCACAATATTTGTGAGTCTCGTAGACAATATATACATAAAATTATTGATGCGATAATCCGACATACACGCCAGCAGAGCCGCGAGCAATAGCTAAGAACTCAAGTTAAGACATCGGTTATAAATCTAGTATAAAACTTGTTTGATGCATTACAGTATAATGTATGCATCTTCTACCGCATTTACCATGGGGAGCGCTCCGAGGAATTGTTCGGGCTGATTCTTTCCGCCTCTTTCCGAAATCGTCCTTCGCGACAGAAATTTTATCCCCATCATCTAGATGGTTGGCAGTCCACAACTGTGCGCTTTTCAGGGAACTTTCTGCCTCGCACAACAAAACTGTAGAACGAACTGTCGCCTGGGCTATTCCCGGACCAATATAACCTTCAAACCTTTAAGAAAAGAGCGTACTCCTTTTTAAAAGGCCGGCAACGCACTTGTGACGCCTCTGGTGTTGTGGGCGGCGGTAATCGCTTACCATCAGGCAACACGTCTGCTCATTTGCCACACTATATCATAAAAAAATATTTCTAAGGCTTAAGTTCGGTGTTAACTCTGCCTTGTAAACTCATATAACAGCATTTTCAACACATGTAAAATATTGTTACAGGGATAAAGAAATTGATGAAGAAATAGAAAAACAAAAAAGGAAAAAGAAGGCCACGAGTTCTGGGCTAGGTCCCCTCCCTGCTCCAATTAGCGGTGACAAGAAATACAACGTAAGTTTATATTTATCTATATATTATCATCATCATCTTCCTAGCCTTTATATTCCCAAGATTTGGAGTCGGCTAGTAGCCAACTCCAAATCTTGGGAATTCAACCGGTTTTTCCTGAATATCAGTTTTTGTACGGAGCGACTGGCATCGGACCTCCGTAACCCTGAGGGTGAACTGAATTCGAAGATTGAACTATTTGTCAGCATATTTGAGAGCAATGGCTTCCCAATAACGATTTCCATATGTCCAGATGTTCATGACAATGTGACCGACGGCTTAAAGTGCTCTCCGAGGCACGGGCGGGAAACACCGCCATATTCTATACAACGGGCTGCTATTAAAAATTTCTTGTAAGAAAACCCAACAGCAGTCCGACCCAGGAATTGAACCCGAGACCTCTTGATCTGCAGTCGCTTACGCTAACCGCTAGACCAACGATGCAATCAATATTTATCTATATATTAATACGTAAATAAATAATTTGTACCGCTTTTTATGAGAATTAATGCGAACGGATAAGTGAAATTTGGTACAAAAATGTTTACATAGAGAACGGGGGCAAAAAACGATTTAATAGTTGAATTTCGATTACTAGGCGATCAGTTGTTTACTTCATAGTTTATACCATTCCTTCTGCTATAAATACTTAAATAATACTGATGGGATATGTGAAATGGAGAATGTTATGAAAACCTCAAACACATTGAGTGTCATTTTTTCAATACCCACTTTACATCTACAGAACGTTAAAGAACTATGCGATATTTTTTTTTAATATCTAGCTTTCTCCTGCCACACATCACTGTGGCACATTGTTTTTAAAGAGATGAGAAATTAAAATTACTCAAAAAAAACTGACACAAACACTCTTTGAAGTGGTTTGTACAGTTGTTAAAATTGAAGACCACATCTGTGCGTTATTTTTTGGTTTTTGAACACGCACACAAACCAACTTTACCTTGTATTATTATTACTCATTCTAAAAAAGTAGTATTATACTTGTATGTATACTGAAAGAAATACTAATATTAGTGGATGGTTAAAACCTGAATGACTGCGAATGGACTTTTTTTGATAAATTTACTACAAATGAATTCTAGCTAGATCAATTTATCTACCAGAAATCCCTTGCATACCAAATTTCATGAAAATCGTTGGAGCTGTTTGCGAGATTCAGATATATATTTATACAAGAGTACTCATTTAAAGGTATTATAAAGATAGATAAATCGATAGACGAGTACTTGACGTTTTGACACCTGTAGCCAAAATATTGTAGTTACACATATTAAACTACAGCCGTTGCTATGACTGTACTCTCTTGGTCATACAATTAGTCATGATAAATGTTTTCAATAACAAACAAATACAACTTTTTATTGTATTACTATAGAGTGAATATGCATAAGAATGTTAGCAATAGCAGTGTATTCATTAGTTTCTAAAGAATTTTGCTCTATTCATTTAGTGGCAGAACAAGTAAGTTTTAACAAAAAAGAAAACAAATTTGATACAGATTTTTTACATTATCTTTGGTTCGGAGAATTTTTAAATTAATGATATTTTTGCCGAAACAGATTACGTAATAATCTTTGTTTTTTCAAATAATCGAAACGGCTTTGAGCCAATTATCGTAAACTCCGAAATTATGAGAGATTACCATCAAATAGCTAGATTCCATAAGATCTAATAAGAGCAAATTGTTTCCAGAAGTCGGATGTTATACCCAGTTTGCCGAAACCGAAATCCTCGGTTAGTCCCAAATTAGGCAGATCAACACCACCTACCACGCAACTAGACACAAGTAAGACGGCTAACGGCTCAGCAGACCTCCTAGGCCTAGACACAGGTAAACCAGACCCGAAGCCAGCAAACGACGATATTTTCTCAAGCTTCTTCTCAGCACCACAGGAAAAACAACCCGAAGTGAAACCCGAAGAACTGAAGCCAGATTTAAAGACTGAGGAAGAAAACTTCTTTAAACAGGCAGCACCAACGGAGAAGGAGAAGTCAAAATTAACGAAGGATAGTATATTGGCGTTATACAGTCAAACACCATCAACTAATTTAGTTAACCAATTTAATCCAGTCCAGCCGGTGCAGCCAGTTCAGCCTGTATCGTATCAACCTTTCGGAAATGTATTCCAGCAACAGAGCTTTAGCAGTATACCTGTTCAGAATGGAATGCCACAGTTTAATCAGTTCCAACAAATGAACCAATTTCAGCAACCGTTTGGTAGTCAGGTCCAACAACCGATGCCAAGTCAATCTTTCCAGAATACTCAGTTCTTCAACCAACCCCAACAGCCATTGTCACAACAGTTCAACAGTCTCAACTTAGGCCAGAGTTTCCCGAATGCGTTTGCGCAACAAAACACTAATGTTACCAGCAACACCACATGGCAGTAAGTGTTGCTAGTAACAAATTGGTTGTATTAGATTTTTTTTTTATTTAACAGATGTATTGGAGGCAGCTTGTATTGGCAATGTAGTGATATTTTTCAAATGATATTCAGATGTTTCTACAAGTAAAAAAAACATTACACGTTTCTTAACAAAATCAACTTTTCATAGATTTTACTCATAGAGCAATTGAATACTTCTTATTAGAATACATTACGTTTAAACATATTTTATATTCGAGGTTCGATAGCATATACTCACCTCGAATACAATTTTCTGTAATTATTTCAGAGTTTCTCTAGCTTTTCTTAGTGGAGTACCATAATGTTTTGATGATTTTGAAACTAATGTTCCTGGAATCTTGACATATTGGAAATAAGAGTAAAAATACTCTATCAATTTCTTTAGTTTCTTGTCATCTTACGGAGCTCGGTAGTCAAAATATTATTTTGTTTCCATAAAGAATAACTTTTACACATATGTTTAAAATGTAGACTAATACAATCTTAAGAATGACAATAAAGTCTACATCTAGTAATACATGACCATAGAAGAATTAAATACAGATTAAAAATTTCTACCAATAGTTTTTATTTATGAAAAAAATTACTTGTACAAGAATGTCTGTTATTATATACTACATTACATACAGGCGTGATGCATCTGTGCGGATGATATCGTTTAGATAAGACAGTTAGTTTGAGCAACGGCTCAGCCGCGTGTATAACAATTTGTTCCTATATAGTAATGCTCAGATTATTCCAAAACTGCTTATTATACTTCAAATTTAGAACATGTGTGTGGAGGCAGACAACCATCCATTTTACAAAAATAAGACCCACTTTTGTATAAAACAGAATTTTAATAACGATAGACTCTTATGTTAAAATTTAATCGCTTGATTGTATGGTAGTGGTTTAAGTGGTTACCTCGTTTTGGGTTCAAACCCGACACGGAACAACACTTTTTGACACGTTATCAATAGATTGTGATTCTCAGTCTGGGTGTTTTTTGTGTCCTTTTCAACTGTCGTTCGCTGTGGCACAGGTCTATCCCTACAACCTTTAAAAATAAAGGTTGATCTCTATAACAATTGTCATTAGTGTCATATTGGAACTTACGAAGTATAGTATAGATGTGAATTTTATGTCTTTGATGTATTGCACTTCATTAGTACTAAAATTTACATCTAAAGAAAGAAAATATAGGTGATACACTATCAAATCGATTGTTCAGAGATACTTCGTGTGTTCCGTAGCCATTTGTGCTAGTGATCAAGCTACCTTTTAAGGATTAATCTTTGTATTTTAAAAAACATTGTGATGAAGATGGATGTGTCCACACATGACTGTTCTGACGGTAGGTCTGTCAAAACTCTTAAACAAGTGGTAAATACTATATGGACTTAGTACTTTGTAGACATACATGTGTTAAATGTATGTTAAGAAAGAGGTGTTGCTTAACGTTTGATGCGTAATTTCTACTTGTTTAGAAGTTACTATTCAATGCGCATTGCAGTATTTGTATTGAAGTAATTTTAAAAGTTTTCCCATTTCCCAAGTCTATAAACTAACTACAGAATCAATTATAATATGTATATATAAATAAACCTACGAATCACACGATGTTCGAAGAAAATCCCTGTTAACGCTGCCAAATTTGACTGCCTGTTAAGAAATATGGCCCAATTTGCGTCCAAATAATCATATAGTAAATATATACAGACAGATTTTTTTTTATATATTTAAGCTGCCAAAATGACTGCCCTGCCTGATAGAAAGCATGAGCAGAATCCAAGAGTGGTGGTCACCATCCTCCATGCGAAAAAGAACAATGCAGCATGGTGACCCACACTATGGCGGCCTGGGGGGAAGGGTGATGGTGAGGGGGATAGGGGGCGTTGGATTGGAGTATGGGCCTCCGGTATCCTCACTCACTCGATGAAACACAGCGAAAGCGCTGTTTCACACCGGTTTTCTGTGAGGCCGTGGTATCACTCCGGTGGAGCTGGCCCATTCATGCCGAAGCGTGGCTCTCCCACGGTTTGGCATGAATGGGCCGGCTCCCAGATATAGATAGATATCAGAAATATGGCACTTCAGAACCCATAAATATGCTGGTATAATTTGGTTTCTAACTTGTCCCGATTATTTCAAAACAAATACTGTAAATGAAAATATAGTCATTGTAAATTATTTTCACACAACGCATTTTATCAAAAAGAGCAATAACAAGAAAATAACAATAGTTGTTATATTTTAGAAAATATACATTACATATAATATGAAATTAAATTTTAATATGTGTGTCGTATGAATAGAACTTAAAATAAGTTATCAAGCTATTTCTTAGATATTTGCAATTTAAATTTATCTAACGACAATATTTTTTTTATTAATTCATCATATAATTTAATTTATATATGTGTTATAAAATTACATAATAACAAGTTAATTAATAATTTCGCACTTTATAACATATAATTCTGTATTTTCTTTAATCTAATGTTTATGCACAGGTAACAATTTTCGCGTGTGTTAATGATTTCTAATCGTGATTATTTTGAGTTATTTTTGTATTATGCAGATGTTTTGAATTATTTTAATTAAAGTTAATAATCTATTACTGTGTTTTTTTGAATTACAGAGAGTATTTTTTTTAAATTGTTTTCTTTTTTTTTAAATATAATTTTGATGTTGTACAGTTATACGTAAATTTAATTATTAACTGAGAATTCGGAACGTTTGCTATTTATGCATTGGTGCGTGTTTATTTTGTATTTTTTTATTTATGGATGTTAAATAAAACCGAAAAAACTCTTAAATTGTAAATTTTCTACATTATAACTTTACAACTATGAATACCATTTCATGCTTTTTTCAATTTTTTGCCATTATTTGAGACCATCACAGCCCACATGTAAATCGATTCGTCGAAATTAGTAAACAGACAGTATGACGATAAATGGTCTCTTTAATATATGTACCAGTATTAGGCCCCGTTTCATTAGTTACAGATAGGTTTGTATACGAGGTTTGACTTAATTTATGTGGAAGAAACGTCAAATTATCTGTCATATAAGCTATCTGAAAGTTATCTGTAGCCGATCAAGAAGGTCCTTAATGTTTTATTTTTATTTTTTGATCTTAGAAGACTGATTTATAACATCGTTCGTTTCAGACAAGGTCACATTATCACAAAGCGAGCGGTAATACTTTTGTCAATTTATTAAAATTATTTGCGAATGAATTAAGTCACGAACGATTTAACAGGCAAAGTGTAAAGAACACAAATTGCGCAGTGTGTTTTTTATCCTGCAAAACAAACATGGGATTGTTATTTCCCTATTCTGGAATATTAAACTTACACGTTGCTTTATTCAAAACCAAAGCTTGAGGTGCGATAATATGAAAACATCAATGAAATTGTGCTTAATATATAATCAAAATGTCTGTTCTACAAATAAAGTTCGTTTTTATTATTAGAAAACGAAAATTTAATTGTAAACATTGTCTATATTGCCTATAGAGTTTTTTGTCCAAAAATTTGAACGTCAAAAGTAAAACAATAGTACGACGAATCGTGTACATTATGGGTCCACTGTAGGGCAACTTACAATCTGTCTACAACATATACACAATAACATATATAAGGCCAATACTCTTATACTAAATAGTACATTCAAGTTTTTGCAAAAAAAATATCAAAACATTGTCTACAAATTGATTAAACATATTATGATAATGATACTTGAAAAGATGATGATGGCGGATTGAAGGTCCTAGGGCTAGTTCGACTTAAAATGATGTATTATCATAAATATCTAGAAATACGACAATATTCTTGTTCGCACAAGAACAAAGTAGGGGTGTTTATGATAGATTAATTTATTTTAAAACGGTTAACGGTATTAAAACAAACTATTTTCATTCAAGTGTTTCTGAATTAATAATTATATGTTTATGTATTACCTCGTGTTTGTTTCTTAAGTTTTGTCAAACTATTGCAGTTTATAGATCTTTATTAAAGTTTTGTGGTCACCACGATTAGCTTGGACTCGGCGGGAACAATTTTTCATGGAGTGAAACATACTGCCTTACTTACTAACGTGGAACCGAAAATCTTTAATAACCAACTCACGACAGTTAATATTCTAATTTTAAATATAATTATATTGTAATTGCATTTATGCAGCATCCATCAACTAATGTTCTCATATACGGAGCTGCGAACAAAGTGTATTATAATATTACACGTTGACATTTGATCTTTCATTGTGATGCTGTGAAAACTATTTGAGAGCGATATATCGCTCTCAAATAGTTACACCTAAAGTATATTTTTGTTGTAAATCACCTGTAAAGTTAAATATAAGGTAGGATATACAATTGCATACGATATTTTAAATATTTGAAATCGTATGTAAGTGTGAGAATCAAAGCTGTGTTTGCGTCACAAATTCCGAAAGGAAGACGGTATTCGATCGATGTTTCTATCTTCACAAAATATATCTGAACTGTTTATAGAATTGTGACGTCAGTCAGGGTTTTTAGAATACCTAATATCCGTATACTTTGATCGTTATAAAAAGCACCTTTTGATGTATTTAGTTGGGATGTAAAATGTGATTTTTTCAAGCGGACATTCGGAACGATGCTGCGCAGCTGGCATGGCGTATAGCTATTAGCTGTTGGATCTCGATTACGCTGAAAGTGT
Source organism: Hyphantria cunea (assembly GCA_003709505.1). Classification (NCBI taxonomy): domain Eukaryota; kingdom Metazoa; phylum Arthropoda; class Insecta; order Lepidoptera; family Erebidae; genus Hyphantria; species Hyphantria cunea. Next base: position 195,784 of record PKRV01001262.1, read on the forward strand.
TGCTCAGAATTAACATTTTCTAACACCTAATTAGATTATATCCCAGCTATGACTGTTACATTTTATTAAATTTATAAGATAAAATGTAACTGCTGTTTAGAATTTCAAAAGGGTTCATATCAAGCGACGAACGCGCCTTCAACTGCTGCAGCATCTCTCTGCGTTTACGCCTAAGTGAGTAATATAGTTAAAAGCGGGCCATTAGTCATATTGGCTTAATATAGCCCTGATTGAGCCTGTATTTCGTTTACATAAATAAATATAATGCCAATATATAGTTTTTCATTACCGATCCTCTATTAACCACCACGATACGGGAATTAAGGATGTTCGATGTAATTCGATAGTCACAATAATAATAACTGTTCATCAATTGACACCAAATACGATCTCGGATTCATTTATTATTCAGATTCATAAATAATATATTTATGGTACTTGTATACCATAAATATATTGGTAGAATGTAATATGGGCCATGTTTTAATTTAAGATCGTATTGTGTACTCCTACATTCTGGCAAATAAATTATTATTATTATTTTCTAAATAACAATGTGAAAATCTTTTTTTAATAAATTAACTAATGGTTATAGATTTTTGTTAACACATGCTACTATTTTCTGTACTGAAAAGGAACGCATCTGCAGTCCCATCCCTATGCAATCGACATAATGATAAGAGGAGTAATAGGTCGTATAAATGTCTAGCTCATTAAAACCACCAGACCACATCACATCGTCACTAGACAGATAGTCCACGAGTAGATGCCGCCTTCAATGCCACAGTCAACCGCGCATTCAACGAGTGGATATTGCTTTGTCCGCTAATAGATGCGTTGTTTATCAGGAACCATCACCACCTGAACCTTTGGGGTATGAGCCTCTGGTATCCTCACTTACTCGGTGAAAAACAGCGCATGCGGTTTTTACACCGGTTTTATATTAGGCTGTGGTATCACTCCGGTCCAGCAGGCCCCTTCAAGGGCCCAGGTAGATAAAAATAGGCGTATTTTATATTGTATTTTTGAAATGTTTATTTTGTATAGATGTAACACACATGATAAAAAAATTTTTGAAGATTATTTAATAACGTAAGTAAATTAGATAAGTCTGAAGTTAACGAAGCGTATAGCATTTGAAGGATTGGTAAATGGTTGTAATTTTCTTTGCGTAGAACGAAACGCACCAAAAGAAGCGTTTTAGTGGGAAAGTAATATTTTTATACAATTTTTAGAAAAACTGTGTACAAATCGAAGTGGCATATTAAGAATATAAAACTATGGACGCAGGGTAAGTATATGTATTGAAGATAATTAGTTTTACATATATTTTATTGTTACTTTTTTCGTTATTGTCATGAGACTTTTTGTTTTGGCGCCAGCGGCCATATTGTACGAAACAGCTGTTGAGAGCTACTTCGCTACGCTCCGTTGTTTTTGTCATTTTAATGATTGAAAAAAATGTGTTACTCATTACATCGTAATAAACAATGACAGATTTGTGAAAAATCCGTGTCAATCAATAAAATATATAGTTTTCATGATTCGTGATGTGTTTTCTGTAATTACGCTACACCATGGCTTGTGGGTTGCAAAACTACGAGGACGGAGACGTGCCCGCGGCAGAACTCGAGTTCCAATCGAAGTGGAACAGGTTTTCAGACTGGCTGCATTGCATATGTGTGGTGACATTTGATTTGGAGCTGGGGCAGGCTATGGAAAGTGTATATCCTCCTGGCGTAAAACTGTCTGATCAAGAAAAGTGTAATATTTGCTATTTAGCGTTCCCGGATTCTAATTCTGGATGTATGGGGGACACTCAATTCCATGTAAAGCTACGCTCGAGAACTGAACTCACACGACAACAGCTTTTGTACAACGAAGACAGTGTACCGACATTACGTGCCGATTCAACGCACTACTGGGGTTTCGTGTACTTCCGACAGGTCAAGGACCCATCACTACCCCGAGGCTACTTCCAGAAAAGCATAATTCTACTTACAAGATTACCTTTTATCAACCTGTTCTACAAAGTTATTCAGTTGATAGCTCCTAAACACTTTGAGGAAGGAGAAAGGAGTTTAGAAGCCGCCTGCCATGATATTAACAGATGGCCTGTACTAGATTCTGGTCAGAATGTTTTATTACCTGTACTTGGTGCAGTTTTTCAATCGTACATTCCTAATCAGCAAACTGGAAAGATAACTCGTTCAGACATAGCAAAACAGGTGCATTCTTCTAATGTACCTCACATTTTAGCTTCAATACAAGATGTTAATGTATTTGATGTCTTATCTAGTGTAATTTCACATTTACATTTGTTATGGGAACTTGTTCTCACAGCAGAACCTATTGTTGTGATGGCTAGCTCGCCAACGGAATGCTCAGCATTAGTACAAGCACTGACATATTTGATACAACCTCTACCATATTCTGCTGAATATCGACCCTATTTCACAATACATGACAGTGAATTCAAAGAGTTCACACGGAAACAATACAATCCACCTTGTGTGATACTGGGTGTGACGAATCCATTCTTTACCAAAACATTACAACATTGGCCACATACTATTAAATTGGGTGATGCCGGTTCTATAAAATCAAAACTAAGAAAAGTTGGTAATATAAAGCTTCTAGATAGTGCACCCGGAGTTTACACTCAATATAAGACATTCTTGGAAAAAGACAAAGCAATCATAAAGAAATTACACAATGGTATAAGAACTGACAGGCCATCTGAAGTTCAAACAGCAATGGTTAAGCGTCACTTGCTTGAATTGACTCAAAGTTTTATGATTCCTTTAGAGAGGTATATGGCTTCTTTAATGCCTTTACAAAAGAATATATCGCCGTACCGATCGCCTCCAGTCCCGAACCCATTTAATCCTGAAGATTTCTTTGCCACATTGCAACAATCTGGACCTCAACTAACTTCAGGGATTAAAGGAGACTGGAATGGATTATATCGAGCATTCTTCAAGACACCTAATTTTAGTGCATGGTTCCATGAGCGACACAGAAATTTGACAAATAAGCTCCATGCATTACAACTTGAAGCATTAGCCGGGAGTGATTTGAAAAATTGGTCAGTAGGTAAAAAGGAGGTGGAAATTGTGGATATGGTTTTGAAACTAAGAGAAGTTTTGAAGAGTGACCCTCCAGTGTCTGATAATACAAGGACGTTATTGGCGCGACGTTTAGATGATCTGAACTGTGTATTACCAGAGGATATGAAGTCTATTTTGAATGTAGGTACGTGACAACAGCACTGCTGCGCCTCGAGCTTGAGAGGATGCAGCGATGACTGCAAGATTCGAATCAAGAGTTTAAGATATGAGCACCCCATCGTTTGTATGTGAATTTTATTTACTTTATTCAATGTACAACAGTATTTATGCAAAATGAGAGGTAATTGTAAAAACCAATGCAAGTAACTTGCTGCAGTTATTTTGGTATCAAGATTAAGTTTTAAAGGCTCCTAAACTCCATCCCCTGCTAATTGCTTTGCCGCAGCTTCAGATTTTCGATGTGGCTTGTGCCGTCGACTTATTCGCCCGGCATAACCAACATGGTGTGTAGGAGCATTAAGGATAATCATAAGTTATGAGTCTATGATGTATGTATATATTTTGCTGTTAATTTTGTTCAGATATTTAAGTTATACCACAAACTAAATACTGTTAAAACCAATATCAAAGTCCAATACTTAGCTATAAACAAACAAGTGTGAATAATTTGTTTTGACAATGCTCCCATTTGCGTACTGATATTAATAAGTATAGTTTAATAAAATAATATCCTGCATTAAGAAGGAGTGATCTGGTTTTTTTGGATTATTGCAATGCTATAGATCTTTGCATTTAAATATCTTTTAAGATCTTAATGACGGAGGGCCTGTTGCAAGACAACATTCTATATCAATAAATTAAAACCAAGTAATTTGATCCTCTTGGGACTGTCAATCAGGTTCATAAAGTGTTTAAAAAGCTATTCATCATGCTAGAACTGTAAGGAGAAGTCTTAAACTCAAATTATAATAAATGATTCTAGTTGCTTAGTTCCAAAATGACATTCCTGTAGAGAAGAAACTCCAAGCAAGTTACCATGCAGACAAAAAGGGGAATGGCAGCAATATAAATTCCTGAAAAGGTCAAATATAATACACACATTTATGAAATATAAGTATTTGGTAGTTAGATAGTGGCCCTCTATTGATAGTAAATATTTGTTTTAGATGTGATTATATCGATAAAATTTGCCAAACTTTTAGTTACTTTGTGACATTGCCAACCAGCTTTCTTTATTACCACTAAGTATACACGCGGTCACACAGTATATAAGCGGTCACGGCTAAATTATTTCTAAATAATTAAAAAAATAACTTTGCCAATATTATCTTAATATAAATGGCATATGAATGTATAATTTTATTTTAAAGAATTAAAGCATCAAACACAATATTGAACTTAATTTCGTACAGTACTCAACATGCATTTTATAAACACATAATATTGTTATCTACGGCATCTAAATCTTGTATGCGACAATATTTTTTTGCATTCTTGGTAATTTTTTTAATGTTTTTAGCTATTCAACCTGCTATTCAGACACACGCGACAGTAATAACAGCGTGACCACATATTGAATGTACAATATTGCAGCCATACAGTCGCATAATTAATAAATATTGTTTTTGAAAACGCGCGAAGAATGCTTTGATGGATTATTCTTATATTAGGAATGAATGTCATCTGTTTTAAATTATCATTAGCTTATTGCACTCCACTGCTAGACTTAACGGAACATTTGAAGCCCAGTATCAAACCAAGTGTCGTACAATTCATTTGAAGCGGTGTATCAAACCAAGTGCCGTACAATTCATTTGAAGCCGATTATCAAACCAAGTGCCGTACAATTCTGGAGACCTATGTCCAGCTGTGGAGTGTTATAATTAATAATAACATGATATTATGAAAATATGTCGATTATAATAATAAGTTTGTAAATAATATAGGTAGTATAAAAAGCGTTAATTTAATTTTAAAACGTAATGAAAGACGCAAAATTTTGGTTAAATATATGAAATGTTATAATCAATTTGATTTTTTTTCTAAAATATGCGTTTGACGTAATTAAGTACTTTCGAACTGTATATAACTACAATACGTAAGGGAATAAATGTTTTATAAACAGTACTGTGCAACAAAATGAAGTGTAGGTATGTCTTAAAATTGTTTATACGCTCTTAATATTAAAAAAATAGGAAAACACAATTTTATAGCATACAAGTTAGGGCTTTGAAACAGTGCTATTGATAAATTACCATTTAATCTATACACAAATTTATATGACGTGGCTATCGTGTTTTTTCAATATATGAACTTCTTTATTCCGCGATATACCACGCTGGCCAGACGAATATTAAATGAAAACAAATAATTGTCAGTATAAATCAGTATACCTACACTTTGTTTTGTTAAAGAAATACAGAAGGAAGGTATGTTATCTAAAGGTAGATTAACTACTTAAGATTAGGTGATATTGTCTCCATAATGTTTTTAGTATAGGTACGTGTTTGTAACGATTTCCTATACGTGGTGGAATATATTTTCGTAAACTGTTTTAGTAGAATATATCCATAGAATCTCGATGTATATATCTGTCTATTGTGGTAATGGTGTCAATATTTAAAGATAAAAGAGATAGACCCTGTTTTAATAAAAACAGAGGCATGAATTTTATCTTATCTGTTTTGTCATCAAGTGTAATAACCTAAGCCTCTTAGAAAGTGGTGTTACTTATTGCGACCTTCAACGAGGGCAATACTTTTTTAATTAACTTCAATCTGTGGAGTAGTTTGCCTTGTCTCGAGTACAGTAATTATGGACCTTTATTTATTCGTGCAAAGAATTGTCCCATAATTATGTGAGGAACTCTTACTGCTAGGTACTAGATGTTTGTATAAAGTACCTACATTCATCTCAATTTTGTTCAATGTGTATATTTTTAAACGTAAGTATCTCTGGTTTTAGCCAAACACCTATCGCACTTGCCGCTTGTCTAAAGTGTAAAAAACGTTGTTTTAGTTAGTTTTTGTGTCATACAGTTAATACCGGTTGACTTTTTTCATTGTTATAATTAATTATGATGAATTTGAAGTTCTAATATTCATATGATGTACCCTTAAGTAATCCGCTGAAAATAGATCCGTCCGGAGCTTTTGCCCGGGGCCAAAGGCGTCTACTCCTTAAAGCGTCCGTGTGCAATCATTACTCTAGCGCCCCTTAGTAAGTGTAGGGCCCCTTAGTAAACGCGCAGATTAATTTAAAAGTGCCGCGGCCAGCGCTCCTAACACCGCTGTCTGTAACAGACAGAGAGGCAGGCAGACAAATAGCATTACTTTCGAATCAAAATATTAGTATGAATATTATGGAAACAGCTCGCAAAGATAATCCATTTACCCAATTCATTTTCAAAGTACCTACATACTTAAACAATAAACAACATTCATTGCGAAGACCCAGTTATATGGTTTCCCATTGTTATTGTATTACGCATTTTAGTATGTGTGCTTTATTATGTGAGTAATAAGTACTTAATTCAAATATACCTTAGAAAACATACTATGACACAGCTTCTACTCAATTTGGTTCTTCGCCTTTTACTGACGGCGTCTACTTATGTTTGTAGGTCGTATGGCGTTTTTAATTTCGAATGAAAACTGTTGATGTGAGTTAGATTTAAAGAGGATGGGAAACTCTTTGCATGATGTATTAGGGCATTCTAACAATTGTAATTCATGTTGCGACAGTAAAGCCTAACAAAAAGTTGCGTAAATCTATGAAATTCAGGAACATCAAATAATTAGAAACGAATGAAACTCTCCTAGGACTTTAGACTATTTAGGATCGGCTACCAGTTCAACGGGTTACTTGAATATCAGTTTTTCCACGGAGTGATTGGCACCTGGCCTGTAAGCAATATGATACAACACGTGTTTTGTCCAAATGTTTGACGATGATATAGATACTCGTGTGACGAATTCAAGCCGCAAATCATTCAAGATATTGTTGTTTCTCAACTTTTCGAACAGATTTCTTGTCACATATTTGGCAATATTAAAGAGAATTTGTGTATATTTAATGTCGATACTTTAAAGGGGCAAGGCAAATATACTCGTTACAATTTACTAAAATATCGACAATCCAGATTCGACACTTCAAGTTGACACCCGTTTTTAAATGTAAAATGTTTCTAAATGTTATAGGTAGATGCAATATTAATAAAAGAACTGTTGTAAATAAAACGTATTGTATAATAAATAGTCCTTTCGTATAGTTAACCATTGGTCGTGGGAGTAAGCTACAACTCAATGAGATTTTTCAATGACATCGAGACCGCCACATTCATGGCGATATCGTGTTTACTCCACCAAGCCATTAATCTAAAGGTAAAAATATTCAAATTGATTTTTCGCTCAACAAGCGTTTTTACTTTAAATATGGCATGTAAAAATGTATTTAATATATTAAACTTGCATGGAAATCCACCCAATTGAACTAATTATTATTTACAGTTTCGGCTAATAACGGTTGTATTATCGATACATAGAAATAAAAACATTGTTTTAAGAAAGAAAAGTTGTTTGATGTTCTGAGAACCTAATAGTGCGCTTATACGCGTGCCAAGCGCGTAAACATGGTGTGTGTGTGTGGCTCGGTTTGCGTGAGGTTTTGATCGCTTTTTGCCGACCCGAGTCGGTGTCGGTTTTTAACACAGATTAAAGTGGAAGCGTGCGTGAGCGTTTGTGAAGGATTGTAGTTTGTGAGCGACTGCCATACCTCGCATGCGTGCAAACATAGCACGAGCGTTTTGTGAAGGATTGTAGTTTGGGAGCGACTACCAAGTCCTCGCAGGTGTGTAAACATAGCATAAGGGGTGCGTTAAACCGATGCCTGTTTGATACTAAGCTTTCACGTATAGTCGTGTGTCTCTTTGATTTTCTACATTAGAAGATTAGCTAATAATGAGCCGTTAAGTTTTGTTTTAGCGTAGTGCGTAATTTATAACTGAAATATGCCTTCATTTTACTTGACTTGCAACTCTTGGTTGGAAATCCGTTCCCAACCAAGTAAGCTCTGTTAATTAGTACGATTCTGTTCTGGGCTTGTTTTGTTAAGTAGTTTTATTTTTTGCATAAATTTGAAGTACAAATTTCACCTTTATTAAGTTCTTTTAATTTTCCGAAGGATTTTTGAGTAAAAGTTGGGTGCCAAAAGTGTACGTAGATCTTAATTAGTGTACGTCGTGGCATTGTAAGTTATTTTTTATTTATACAGCTGTGTAAAGAACACATGAGTTAAACATGTGTGGTTCTTTATTAATATGGGCTTTACAGAGAGACTGTTTACTTACCTAAAATTAAGATAAATTTACCAAGGCCATTCTTCTCCAGGGAACTAACTATCTATGTAGAATTAACGATACGTACTATCAGCTATGGGTATGTCCAAATGTTGTCTATTTTACTTAACATTTCCAAACCCTATGCTCAAATCTGAAACGATCTAACGTTCCTACCTGTGTCTAATAACAACGACACATAAAATTGCGCGTTCCAATAAATAGCATTGTATTATTTCTATTTACTCTTAATAGAAGTCTTCTAAGTTTGGTTTGACTGTTATCATAAGCTATGGTTGCGTAATCTATTTATCAATATTATAATAAATACTGTTATCAGTGCGATAGTTACGTCTAACACAAGACATGTAAATAATTTCGTGAATGTAGTTATTTCCAATAGGTACGTGTTACAGTCTAGTTTAAACTACTGACGAACATATCTCATTCGTGTCGTTTGAACATAAGCGTTCAGAGTCTATAGTCATTTAAATTAATTCAAGTCACATGAGGTTCAGGAACTTTAACTTGGAGACATTATATCCTCAGCTTGAGCGATTTCTGTGGTCGCTACTCGAGTCGTCTCATAAAGCTCAACGCCTGCTTCAAAACCAACCTATCGTATAATGCCAGGAAGAAAATATAATCACATGCTTGATATACATCACACAGATGTATAAACTTTGACTAGTCTAGTAAGATCATTGTAAAATAAACTTTCGAAAAACCCAACATTCGTGTTTAACGTAAAATTCAAACTTAGGCCTGTGAAGGTTTTAGACAGATTGAACTACATAGTTTCTGTATTTACGATTCAAAGCCCTACTTTCCACCTCTAAGTTAAGTTTTCTTTAACGTAGAGCGAGTTGTAAATTACATGACTGTGATAAAAATCCTAAGTATGTAATAAGCGAGATTATATCTCCATCTGTTTAACCTTCGTAAAAGGAACTTTAGATAGCATTTTGATAAAGAATAATTTACCACAGACACTCGACCACTAAAAGTGAATCGAGTTTTGCAGAAAACAGAATCAATTAACACTGCTGTTTTTAGCAATATTCGAAGTAGCTATGTTGTAGTAATATATCTGTTTTCTGCATAACTCGATCCAATTAATAAAATTAATCTTTTTAGCTCTATTATAAACGATGGACGATTTTATCCAATAATTTGTAAATTTCGCTTATCAAAATCGCCACTTGTAAATACATGTACAAAATGCATGGTGTAACAAAATGTGTAAGGTAAATAAAATAAAAATATATTTTAAATAACTTGTTTTATTAACGCTGTGTGCAGTCCTGATACGACAAGGCGAGAATATGTTGTATGCAGGCAGCTGCTATCCATAAACTGTGTAGAAATAGAAACTAGAGTAAATCTAGGTTAGTGATTAATGAAAAACTGGGAGATTAAGTCGTTACTTAGGCTTAGGGTTTCACCACTTGCTTATAAAGTCTCTAACATACTAATGTCACCTTATCTGTAAAATAACTACAGATTTCAGATTTACAAGCTTTGAATAGTGATATCTGATACACATACATTGTATAGTAAGTTTTATCTGTTAAATTACAGGTAACTATCTGAAACTTAAACGGGAACTGGATAATTTGTCGCATTAATGTTTTAATATACAATTAGTAATATATAAATATCAACAACAACAATTTGTACGTGTTTACAGTGTTCTACACTGCACAATACAGAAAGTATTTTCGTAGTAAACACGTTCCAATGATTTGCATTATAAATTATATAATTAGAATAAAATAATTAATTGACACGATACAAGGTCGCCTCGTCCACCCTTTAGTGTTGTTTGTATTGACTGAGCAAAATCAATAACTTGAATCCATCTTTGATTAATTGTTGATTTCCAAACGTTGAAGCTAAAGAACTCTAGTAAAAGCCACCTTAGCTTAGGCCATGGCCAACTAATTTGAATAGAAATAATTGAATTCCAACATATTCTGGTTCAAGGCTATATATTTATTAGCGGCAATGCATTGTCTGCATATGTGTCCAGTTTGAGGATGAACAAATATTGTCATTTATTTATTGTAATATGACAATTCTAAAATTATTACATAATTATACCTTATTCTGGTATGTATAATGAAATTATAGAAGTTATTACAATGTCTAATATTTATTAAATAGATATTTTTTACACGAGGTATTTTTATTGATAATGAAATAGTAGTGATTAGTATTAGTAGTACTAAATATAACAAGTTTATGGATAACACTATGCACTATAATAAATCTAACCAGTGCAGGGGACATGGGCAAATAAGTCCAGCCGCACATGACAGATCCTTTGGCGCCGACCTTAACAAAATCTAAACATAACAGTCTATTATATACAAATATAGGCGGGTAGATCACAATCTATTATATTTAGCTTTGCTCCATATGTTATCATTGTCTGTGATGAGTGTGTATACTCCAGCGAGGGTGAGGCCGACAGCACCGCCAAGGGCCATGGAACGGAGACCAGCGGTGCTCTTATAAATAATACCAGTAGTTGCAGCTGCTATGAAAGTGTTGCCCGTGTCTTCCTTATCGCGGAGCCACGTGACACCGAGAGCGATACAGGAGTAGAAAGATGCGATTATACCGAGAGTACAGCCTGTGTTTGTGCCTGGAACATAATAATAACCCTATTAATTTTATAATACTTACAAGACTGATTAGGACAATCTTTGAGGTTTTATGACATATAAAATTATTATTTATTAAAGAAGATAGCAGTTCTATACAACATGTAAAATTTATATATTTAAAAAATTTAACATCATGAAGAATTTTTTATATTTTTTTTTGTTGTTTATAAGCTGCCGAAATGGCTCTGCCCTGCCTGTAGGAAAGCATGAGCAGAATCCAAGAGTGTTAAACAGTAAATGAATAAATATTGTTCAATTAATGTTCATACTAAAATAATACATTTTATTGGCACAAAAAACAAAGAATCGGAGTAGGTTTCATGTGCTTAGTACTTTTATTTGGAAGTACATATAAAAAATATCAATGTGATGCATTGTGATGCAATGGCAAGTTATTCTGATTAGCTATTGACTTTTGATGAAAGTAACTGGTAAATTAAATTTTAAGTATACACACTCACACTGCTGTGACTATGGACTAGTTTTAAGACTATGAAACGTTTTTCTACTTTGAAAACATTGTTTGTTTAGTTTATATTTATATATACAGAGTTACAGGAAAAGTCATGCTAGATCCCTTAAGGGTGTGGTATAACAATTGTTAGTTAGCTGATGAATCATAGATATTTTAAAACATGTCTACCGAACAACTGCCATAATATTTTTTTTAGATATCCCTTAGAGAAAAATAAACTTAATAATATTTTTTTTAATTTCTTAACTTTCACTTGTCTACTACAGCCTATTCAATTACTTATGTTTGATGTCCTAAAGCATCTTATTACACATTTAAAAATGGAATAATAATAATAAGACACATTAAATAAACAAAATTAAAAGTCGAATATCAAAAAGGGTTAAGTTTAGGGTAGAGTATTTCATAGGAAAATAAGTCTGAAATGGTCGTACTACACACCCTTAATGGATCTAGTACGACTTTTCTTGTAGCCCTGTATATAAAGTTCAACGTAAAGATTATTATTTAATAACTGTTCTTTGACAACATACTGACCTTGTTTCATGACATAATTGATAACTTGTGTTCTTCTAATTTTGCCTGTTTGACCTGCTAATGTGGTTGCTCTTAATCCTTTGTATAAGCCTGTCATACCTCCCAAACCTGGAAAATAATCAAAATTAACCTTTAATTAAGTAATGACAGTTAATATGTGTGATATTTAATTACAATTTAGATAGATCTAGCGAATATATAAAATACACATTAAATTCGAATTTTAAATGGTAACGCTCAATTATCGGCATAATACATGGTATTTTTACTTCTATATTTTCACTGCAATTTTTCTCTATTCGAACAGGATTCACATGTCACAAAAATTGTACTCTTACATCTATACAAATAATAAGATTGAAGTGGCGGCTTGTAATTTAAAATTGCCAGTATTTCACTAGTATATGTAGCAATTCATAATTATTTTTTTAATTTTTGTTGCATCTAGTATAACAAATAATGAACTTATTTAATGGTGTCCGGTACGTACAATTTCTTTGTAATTTTTAAGATGATATGGTATACAAACTATTGATAGCATATCATCAAATTGTAAATAGCGATTTAGGTTACTTTTACACAGAATCAGAATAGGTTTAAAGTGCTTAGTACTTTTATTTGCATGTACAATGAAAAGAATATTGATATGTCACTTTTTTGTTTAATACACAAATATTTAAAAAATTGTTTCATTGATATTTTTGACAAAATTTGTCGTTCTATCTTATTCCTGCTATACAATTAAAACATAGTTTACCCTTGTGTAGTATTATGTAAAGACCAATAGGTATTTTTGAGGTTAAATCACCAATTTCGTATTTCCTTACCTGATCCGGTCATAAAGGACATTCCGATAATGGGCAGAGCTACGTTAGATCTTCTGGCGGTAGAGGCCATGTGACTATCGTCAGGGTACAAGAATTCTGGCTGCATTTTCGGTATGTAGTGAGGATCGAAGTTCAAATAAGGAGAAAGACCAGCCGAGGACTGGCTAGATTTCTCCTCATTTTTATTTAAGGACAATATTTCACCAAACAGAGACATTGTTACTATTTTAACACTATTTTCACTAAACTAAAGTATAAACGTGATTTGAAAATCACGCAGCGAATTTACTGAAATCGAATTTTTATCGAAATGCCAATGTCAAAAAGGAGCAAGCATAGACTATAGAGCCAAATGATAATGCTGCCAGGGTAAATAATAATTAAAATTAAATACCAATGATTCAACTTTAATTTTATTTATGTTTTCGATAAAAAGATTAACTTATTTTGTTAGCGCTAGTCATAATTTACAGGGTCTACTATTGGATCTTTTTACTTTTCGTAAGTGTATGGTGGGTGGAATTTTGTTTATGCCAAAGCGACAAAAATAAAAGTACTTATTTGTAAAATATACAAATGTAAAATTATTCTATATACTGTTAACGTATAGTAAAATTTATAATTTATTTGTTTCCAGTGAAATGAGAACACCAGATGAAGTAAGAAAAATAATCAAGATTGCCAAGTTACATGAGTCGGAGCTGACCGAAATTACACAAGTATTGAGGTTTCCTGAACCAGAGAAGCGAAATGACAACCTTAAACTCTTATTGCTAGATGATAATCTATTGAAAGAAATAGAATCTGGAAAAGAAATTATATTTAAAGGTAATTGATATATTGTACTGTTGTTTTGAGAAACAATATTTTCTGTCAACAAAGTCTTGGTCACTACACTACGATATGTTATTTAATATGGTGATAAAACGGTGTGGTGTATATAATCTAAATAATAGCTTCCATGCTGATTTTTTGCCTGTGGCTATGTTATATGGTCTCTGAAACGGTGCATTTAAGCGTAAAATTCCAGTCAACTGTTTTGAAGTTCAGTCTTTGAGGTTTCGGGTTCGATTCCTGGGTCAGACTAAATGTTTGCATGACCTGCAAATATTTGTTCCAGATCTGTAAATATTTGTTCCAGAGCTTGGATGTTTTCTATCTATAAAATGTATGAATATACATAAAAATGTATATATGTTATTAGTTGTCTAGTGCCCATAATACAAGCTCTGCTTAGTTTTGGGACTAGATGGCGTTGTGTCTGATGTCCGAAATATTTATTCATTCCCTATACCATCCCTAAAACACTCCCTATAACATCAATTAAAATGATAAAGATTGTAATAAGCCTATCTATATTTCATAGTTCCACGAATATTAAAATAGACGGATGGTGAAGTAGTTAGTGACCCCAACTGCTGGAGGTGGTGGATTCGATTTCTACCCAGAACAAATGTTGTCTGATGAACACGATCATTTATTCTGTGTGTGGCTGTATTTAATCCCATTTTATCTCATCCACGTTTTTTTAAGTTTTATCATTATTTTCATCACGACTAAGACTTAAAGACTGGAAGACTTAAGACTTGAAGACTTTAAACACTTGACATTGGCAGAAATAGCTGATTAGCTGGTTGCCAAAAGAAGAAGAAGGGAGATCGTTTTTTGTTTTTGCGAACGACGGTCTCCATTTCATGTCATCCACATTTTTTATGTTTTTTATCATTAATTCCATCCGGACTAAGACTTGAAGACTCGAAGATTTAAGTAAGACAAGACAAGTTTTTCCTAAATAATATTTCGCGCATTGTTTGTTTATCCGCAATTACCCCAACATGTTTATCTCGGCATTAGTTAAATAATGTCAATAATTACTTGTTTTTACGCTACGTTGTAGTTTTTATCGAATTAGTAAGGGACCAATAACATCCTAACTTAATATTTAATATCTCTTTTGTATAAACTCTATGGGGTAATTCCAAAGTATTTTAATATCGCAATAATTTCACTCAGTTTTTCCATACATAAAAATTACCCCAGTACAACTTACATATTATGTTTTAGTAGACTGTCAACCATAGTACAGGCTCTGACTAGGATCTATAAACTTATTAATTGGGTAGTTAGTGCAGTTTAGTAAAACATTACGGCATTGGTTTGAAAAATAATGTGGCCAAAAACAAATCCTTGTATTCCTCTACTAGTGTTCACGCGCCTCCAATATTTACTAACTTTAAGTTGTAACGTGTATCGTAGGCGTTTTTTCTTTTCTGTTTAAGTCGATTAACGATGATTCATCACTTGACATTATACAGTTACCACGAAAGCATCTGTGTTTCTTTTATTTTTACGATATATTCCTACTGGACCCATATACGCCCCTACAACTAGGCACTCAAAAGAATCTAGTAGGCGCTTTAATTGTTTTTTTTTTGCATACCTTTCTAGATGATTATGTTTGTATTTTACTTACTAGGTGATCCAGACGAAAACGTAGTTCTGTGTACTGGTAATAAAACTTATGATGTAAAGGAAGCTGAGACATCCAACAGCCTCTTACTAATTCCTGACTTATTATTTGCTGCATCGTCAGGTCTTGATGAAACAGTCAACAACAATTCAATGGAATGTGATTCTGATACATCACTCGATAAGTCCAACACGAGTCTCAATAAGTCTACGGAATCTGATGAAGGGGTTAAAACACCCAGAAAAATTGAACATAAAGATGTTGTTAATACATTTTTTACTTATTACGAGTTAAAACCCTGTAAACCACGGCTGACGAAACTGCAGAAGTTATTAGAACTTACTAGATATCAAGGATTGGAACTCGAATACAAAATAGATAAATCGAAATTGCTTAATTATGATTCTCTCTCTAGCAAAGTTCAGGCGTCCAGAGCAGAGTTAAATGAAGAGTTGGAAAAAATACAGGCAATTGAAATCGATGGGTTTTATCGATTACTTGAATTCGATTACGAATTTCGAGTGCTGTCTTACTTGTTGGATCTGATAGATGAAAACTCTTGGCCTTTGAATAGAATATCTAAGGAAATAACTATGGATAGTTTAAAAGACCTAGTACCTCTACCAATATTAGAAGCAATGTTTAAATTTTATACAAGTAAATCGGTGTTAGAAAATGATGTTCAATTTTATGAATACAAACAAGATAAAGTTTGTAAGTTTTTAGCACGAGTGTTACTGAAAAGTGCGGGGAAATTTAATTTAGCCGAATTTTTGCAAGCATGGCGGGATTCTGTACCAGAAGGAATGACTACCAGTGTAAGTACCTATATCTTTAATATATGATTCTCGTGTACCGTTGTTGCGCATGATGAACTTCAGAAATATCTACGCGATTTTCACGTTCTTACCCGACTGCGAAAGAATGAGGGCTATATTTTACGAGTGTCCGAATGTATATTTCTTTGGCACGCCCTAGAGCCTAAACAGCTTGTAATATTTTTATACGAGTGGTGTGAATAGATTCGTCTTAGCCGTGAGAGTGACACTGGGTACATCAAAATAACGAAATAAAAAAATATACGCTGGCAGATTTCTTTTTTAAATAACTCATTACCTTGTTCAAAATGTGTTATTTGCTGACATGCCTGAGATAAGATAGATAACATCATGCTTAAACCAATAGGAACCGAGCACAATTGCTGAGACACGGACGGAGTTGCGTGGGTCGCCTGGTATTACAATATTATGTAGCTCTGATGTGATTTGTAAACATTATTTGTAAGGCAATGGCGCTGAACTATGTATAACTATTAGCCACGGAGTATTTAGCTTTCCAAAGAAGTTTACATTACATTAACACTCAAATTTATATAAATTATTTCAGCACCTTTTTTGAATTTTATTGAATTTTTTTAAGTGAAAACTTCTTTAGTGGCGTTATGCATTTTTTGTGATGGGTAAAAAATGTTAAACTCGCGTCAGGGCACGCGACCTGATCGATAATTCGTAAGACGGAGGAAGAGTAAACCAAAAAATGTAATGTTTGTGTTCGATAGCGCAATAAATAAATATTGTATAAAAGTAATATCATATAAATGATAGTACTTTTATACTGATAATTAAAGCAATTCGTGGAAAATTATTTCTTTACAGTGGAATGCCAAAAAATCAAAAACGCACAACGTTAATATTCAAGTTTACACTTCTGCCGGCACCCCAGTGATTTTTTCAAAATTATTTTATATACAAAAAACATGTTTTTTTAAGCAATGATATATCCTTTTTCATCATCACACGGGACTTTTTTATATATTTTTATTATTTATATTTTGTTCTCAGGAATCACTTCTGTCTGGAATTGCATTGGTAGACAAATCAAGTACACCACAAGTCGTTTGGGGTTTTGCCGAGAGTGATTTACCAGAAGAAATCAACGAACGTTTCAAAGTTCTATTTCAAACCAAAGCGAAGTGGACTGTAGATGATATATCGCCTTATATAGAGTGAGTATTTTAAGCTCAAGGACTTTCAGATAGAAAAATATATTATTGTTCTGTTTTTAAACATCCTTATGTTCGTAATATAAACTATTTCGGTTATATAAGATAATTTGTATTGGAATTCTCTACGGCCTAACTTATATAATAATCCTTTTTCCAGGTGTTACGCGACAGAAAAGTTAAACGTAAATGCTCTTTTAACAAAATATGCGAGAGCTTCAACTCAAGATGGTGTCCGAGTATTTTCAGCGAAACATATGAAATAAAAAGCGCCACTCATGGTCACAATACGCGGAAATAATTGTTATTTGAAATTAAAATGCAAATTCACTGATTCAATAAAACATTTTATTTTAAAATAAAAATAATTATTTAAATACAAACAGAGTAGGTAATTTCCTTCCTAATACATATTTATTAATATCATTATTTAACTTAAATAACACAGCCTTCTCTTGTTCCTCATTTCTAAACCATTAGAAGCCATCTTTCAGGTCCCTCATTACTAAAAATCTCAAAATTGTACGATCAACGTTACAAGAAATGAAATACATAATCTTGTGGAATGTTTCCTAACATTATCAAAGAAAAAATACGACAATACTTTATACATTCCGAGTCTTATACAGTCACTTAAAACTAGCTTTGGTATTAAGAATTTTGAACATTCTTCCTGAGTTTGTTCAATTCGTCAATCATTTGTTTAGGCAAGTCCGCGCCGATTTCTTCCTTGAAGTACTTTTCGATGGCATCAGCTTCCTGAAGCCAGAAGTCCTTAGGTATACTGAAGAGAGTCTTTAAGTCGATAGGTCCAAGATTCTCTACGTTGAGATCGCCCTCGGCCGGGACGTACCCGAGAGGGGTTTCGATGTGGCATTGTTCGTTGTCACAACGACGGAGAATCCAGTCAAGCACTCGTGCATTTTCGCCGAAACCGGGCCAAAGGAATTTTCCCTGTTGAATAAAAATAATATTATAGAACATTTTCTTAAACACTGTTTCCTTATATCGACTTTAAAATTTTAAGTAATTGCTATAACGCCATCATCTTCATCAGTCAGGCCCAGGAGGCCTTTCTATCCAAGGTCGTGGACAGTCTTCATCCACACACTGTCAGGCACTGTCTTTCTTTCAGTTATAATAAAGTAGTTAGAAGAAATTACCTCATCACTCTTACGGAACCAGTTGACATGGAAGATCTTAGGCATCTTGCGATCAGGCTGAGGCATAGACAGCCAGTGCTGCAGGTACTCGCCGAAGTTATAACCAAAGAATGGACGCATGGCGAACGGATCGTGCATAACCGTTTTATTCTGAAAAAGTAAATTGAAGGCTCTGGTTATTTATAACGTGAGCTTCTCAACAAATATTACGTAAGAAAATGTTTATCTATAGGTTGCAAAAGGTATTTAAGGTTATGGAAAAAGATAAATGACAAGACAAGGTATATGATAGTACAGTAAGTAAAAGACAGTCTTACAAAGTAGATGTATTTTTATCCAATGGTCTACTTACAGCATGTTCAGCAGCAGCAGTCGCCTCAGATCGCATAGATGCTCCCATGAATACTCCATGTTGCCAGTCTCGAGCTTCCACGACTAGTGGAACGCCAGCTGGGCGCCTCCCTCCGAGCAAGATAGCAGAGATAGGAACCCCTTCAGCGCTCTCCCAGTCACCGTCGATTATTGGACATTGCTCAGCGGGTGTGCAGAACCTGTTCAAAATAAAAGTCACTTTTATTATAGATGAAACCAAACTATACAATCATGCATTGTCTATAATTATAGAGCAAATAATTTTAAAAATATTTTCCAATTTCGGATATTTTTTTATACTGGTAACACTAAAACCATAGTCTAAATATTTTTAAAGTCCCAAAACGAGATTCGACTTACCTAGAATTAGGGTGTGCAGCAGGAGTCTTTTTGCTGGGATCCCAAGGCTGGCCCTTCCAGTCAATCATATTCTCTGAAGGAGTTCCCATACCCTCCCACCAAACACCACCATCACTAGTCTCGGCTACATTTGTGAATACCGTGTTCTTAAAAACGGTTGCCATCGCGATTGGGTTTGTAGCTGCCGATGTGCCTTGAAAAGTAATAAAAATATTATGATTTTATCGGTCATAATAAACTTACTGAATAAAATAAGGATAACCAGTGTGATACTAAAGATCCATTAAAAATAATAGAATTTTGAAATGACCAGTAAATCGTAAATTACAGTTTGTATTAGGTATGTATTTTATTAAGTTAAGTAACACAATTTTACCAAATTAGCGTCTTATTTATTTTTCAGCAATTTTATCTATAAGACATTTAATTTGGTTTATTTCAAAATAAATTATAATACACATGTGTCTTAAAATGTGTTTTACCTGGAGCAACTCCGAAGAACCCATTCTCCGGATTGATGGCCCTCAATACGCCATTCTTATCGAACTTCATCCAGGCGATATCATCTCCCACACACTCCACCTTGTATCCCGGCAGCGTCGGGGTCATCATAGCCAAATTGGTCTTGCCACAAGCGGATGGAAAAGCAGCTGCGATGTACCGTTTTCGGCCTTTGGGATCTGTCACTCCAACAATCTATAAAGATGACAAACTTATGGTTAATTTAAAGTAAGCATTGCCGTCGATAATCCACACACTGACTTTTATTATTTTGATTACCTAAATACTTTTTTTAACCGTGTTTTTGTATAGTTTTTATCTCGGCAATCATTTTAACTATCACGACCGGTTTTTTTCATTTTATAAAATGATAAAATAAGTAATTTTGGCTTCCTCAATTGATATAAGAATTGTCAAGTTAGAATTCTGTGTTCTGATGTTGTTTACTTACCAACATGTGCTCTGCAAGCCAGCCTTCGCGCCTCGCGATAACTGATCCCAATCGAAGGGCAAAGCATTTCTTGCCCAACAAACTGTTACCTCCGTATCCACTTCCTATAACAAAAAAAAAACTATATGAGCAACGAATAAGTTTATAGTACCTAAAGAGAAGAATGAAAAAGAAAAGACCCGTTGCTAGATGGTTGTGAACAAACAATTAACCCTTTATCTACTATTATGTTTACTTACTATAGATATAATGTATTCATTGTTTTATTTAAATGTAATAAAAAAACTGCTTTGGTTTTTTCCCTTATCATTTGTAAGCGCGTTTCACACCGATGAACAGTTGTAAGTTGCGTTAGGCGAGTTTAAAATGTAATAAGTTTATCAGACTTACAATGTAAATAAATAAAAAGAATACCGTTGACTTAGAAACCTACGCAAAAACAGCTGTAGAATATATAGATACATTTAATTAAATGTATTTGCTCATTGAGTTACAATTTTGCTAGTTGGCAACACGTTGATGATATTTATCAAGTATCATAACTTCCTGTCCATATTGGACTTTTTTTTAAACTTACCATAACTAACGATCTCGTTATCAGCGGGCCTGTGCAGAATAATAGTACGGGAGGGGTCGCAGGGCCAGCCTGGGGTACCGCCGCCGGTGCCTACAGCGTGCAGGCAACGTACAAATTTTTCATCTTGGCGAAGAGCATCTAAGACCTTAGCACCTAGAAGAATAAACGGAATATAAATAATTATATACCTAATTTATTATATATAGAAATGTAAACTTAAACGTGGGGTGTCGATTTAAAAATGCTTTCAAGTTTTTATTCTTTATTCCGTTGTGTTATTTCTTTGCCGCAAGATAACAATTCAGTCAAAAAAAATAAATAAGTGCATGCTTGTTCGAAGTTGTTATTCACAAGAATAGTTCACGACACTACATTACAAGTTTAAACCTTCAAGTTATAGGTATATAATTTGTTTTTAGAAAGTCACTTGAAATATATACACGATGTTTTAATATACTTTACGCAAACGAGGTCACGGTAAATTGTTAGACATGTTATAAAAACAATTGTTCCTCGTCAGAAAACAAAGAAATCTGTTCAAGGTATAAATTTACATTTTATTTCATTTCTATTTCAAAATAAAGTAACCTAGCACATGATATATAAACAAAATATTGATTTGTTGTTAAACAATTTAACTTTTGTCGTTTAACTTGATTGTTTTGTGACCTTCTTTATTATTTTAGCATTTTCGCCAAGATTAAGAATCGGGAGGGGAAAACGCCTGATGAACTTTTGATTTATGACATCTTAGTCTCGAAAAACTTTTTCCTATGATTACTGAGACGCTACAATCATTCCGTTTTTGTTTTATTTTAAAATAATCGTCCATCTCTTGGTAGTTACCATTTATAGGTAAATATTTTACATATTTACTAATAGGTATGTTGAAACTACGTTAGCCAGCACACGTGTTAGAATAATTAGGTTATCGATGATGCAATGGAGGGTGTGACTTCATTACGTAAATAAAACGCTGGTACTGCGGCCGTTTACCTTGTATATAATTGTAATTTATTAGATTTTTAACCCGTGAAAAATTTATTAATCGCCATATTTATGAACGAAGTGTTAAATATTCATCCATTGGTATTACCTTCGCTTTCATTGTGTACTGTACATTCATTGTCTGATGATGAAAAATGTTTTATTTTTTTATGTCTATAAACAGTTAAAAGAAGGTATAATTAGAAACGGCTGTAATATTTTTATTTCGTCGCTTGTAACATTCTCAAGTGTAGGTAACACCAATATTACGACTGTAATGATAGTTGCGTTTACTTTTGAACGTGATTCATATTAATAAAATTTTTGTCCTTGGACGCCATTTTTTCGTTCATCCGAGTGCAGAATAAGTTTTTATAATGTTAACTGCTTTTTATAAGATTATATTCAGTGTTGGTTTACTGACATTAGATAGAGCTGTTTCATTTCCCTACAAGTTTAAAAAGATAATTTCAATAAACACTTGAATATTTTTTAATAAAAATAAGAGGAAATACAAAGAATTTTTGAAGCAAATTCGTAAGTATATAACTTACCCATTCTGGTCATAACACGCATAGAGTAGACGACGTAGGGGGAGTCAGTAACTTCCACACCGATCTTCGATAGAGGGGAACCAACTGGTCCCATAGAGAATGGAATCACGTACATTGTACGTCCTGTGGACAATAATATTTATACGTTACTCAGTTTCCTCATTCTTACATAGTACAGAAGGTGTAACAGGCTATGCATCTGAAGGTTACATACTAACGGTAATCATGAGTAGGTACGTCTTGAATGTCAGTTAATCAGGTTTTAGCTGCTTACGTCATCAAACAGACACGTTCAATAATGTCAGTCTATGCTTTGAATAATTGTATTCCTTTGTTTATCGTTCTTTGTGTTATCTATTCCGTGTATTTTTCATTTAAATATAAGTTAGTGGCATTTTTGTTCGAACTTGGCAAATTCTATTTTATTTTGCTTTTAATTTGACAATTAATTTAAAATACATTTTTATACTTTCTGTTCGGTTAGTACTTATTTGTTTAAAGTTCTGTTGCTTTATTTACTTTCGTCTTTGTGTTGGAAATTTGCATTATAGAAAACTTAATAGTTTTTAGGAGATAAGACATTTCTTTGCGAAAAGTCTAACTATGACTTGATTAAAAGTGTTAGGAATCGATCTTCTGTACAAAATTGATTTTATTAACGGCTTATAAAGAATAGGTACCGTCGAATTGAGAACCCCGTTTTTTTCGCCGAAAAAAAACATCTTGCATGCATGTACCTATTAGACCATTTCGAATTTGATCTAAATACACCATATTTTGTTGTTACTTGCCAAAATTACGAGTACTACGTAATTTATTTACTTACTTATGAGTATGTCTATACATACGTATTTATTGCAACACAGTCGGTAAAAGTTGGATGTAGTAATCATGTCATATAAGTAAGCCAGTTTAAGCCAAGATCATATTGGTATGAATCCGAATGTTCAATTTGATTACAATTTATTTATATTTTTCAAATTCTTCTTTTATTATAGATATCAAATCAACAGTTGGATATAAAAACAAAACTAAATTAATAACTAAAGATGTTAAAACCTGCAAAATGACTGATTTTCTATCACCGATTTATCGATTAGTTTATTGCATCTATGTATGACCGACCAGGGACAATTAACATTCCCAGTTACATATAATCATTGTTTATTTTTTATTTAAACCGAATTTTCAATCTAATCGCCATTAAATTTCCACAGCAAATTGTGTTTACTCACTATACAGGGGTTTAATATAAATTAACAACTATATTATATAAAAAATGAATAATCGTTTTTAATTACAGATCGTTAAATAGACCTGTTAGGAATAATTTGCAATGTTTGTGCATTATATAACGTTTCTAATAAATACGCTAAACAAAATTCTAAGTCAGATGTAAAAATCTAATTAACTACCTAATTTCTATTTAAATAGATGTTGAGTTCACTTATAAACTGTTCCTTTGTCTGTGGAAATTCAGTATTAATATCTATACTAACATTATTGAAGACAAAGTTTTCCGTATTTCGAAATAAATTGCAATACTGTTAACACATTGTTGAATTTCAATTCATCTTATTTATAAACGAAGAAGAAATTTTTGCAATGCATATTAGTAGAGATTTAATAAGAATGAATGAGTGAAGCGGAAAAACTGGTAAAAGTATTTTTTATGCAAAGAAAGTGCGCATTTTCCTTGTATTACTAATCCAAAATATTTTTATTTCTTTATAACATTGTTTTAAGAAACAATATAGTATATTGTGTTACCTGGTTGCGTATGTGTTTGCAACATAAGTACAACATCGTTTGTATTCGTCGCTATTGTTTTCAGTTTTTAACCAGCTTCTTAGAAACTCGAGCGCACCTGTTTGTTAGAACCACATCGGTACGCTTCTATTGTGACTTCGCCTTGACCGCTGTGCCATTGCACCCACAAACAAACCACTACCATTTTACGAATCAATATTTTCTTATTGAGAATTCAGTCTTTCTATACTCAAAATTAACAAAACACAACTCCCGCATTAGGAATATACATTCCTGTGTCGCGGGGTTCTTTACAAACATACATGAAACGGATGCAAAGTACACCCAGACTTAGAATAACAATTTATGGATCACACAAAGTGTTGTCTCATGTAGGATTTGAACCCACAACACTTGGCGCAGTAGGAAGTGGTGTGGCGACCAATAAAACCACTAGGCCAACCGTGTAGTCCATTTGAATATTGTATATTCTATCAAATAAAATTCATCTCATTATAGTATTCTATTTAGAAGTTTATCTAAGTAGTAACAGTTTAAACGCTAAATGAAGTGTCAAGGGATTCTCAATAAATTAAGTTTTAAGTTTAAAAAAAAACAAATATTTGTGACGTATCTTATTGAAAAAGACGTGGATTGCTCAAACACTGTTTTTGATATAAATTAAGTTGTCAAAATCGTATTACAGTAAACAATACTTATGAATGTCAATGCTAGTAGCTCAATTTTTATAAAGTCATAAAATGAATTGTGGCAAATATTTTCGTGTACTACATACGACTGTTGTGTATAAATTCACGGCTGTTTTTTTATTACTAGCGTCTTGCAAAACCCTTATCGAAGGACGGTTTTCTACACGTGTAAGAAGTTATTTGAAAATCAATCAATCACTCAATTCGATTTGCGTACGCATGAGAAATGTAATGATCATTTTCTTTTACAACGGAGATTTAGTTATAAGTGGTAGATTAGGAAGTGCAGAGAAAACAAACTTTGACCTATATTTTTTTTGGCAAAAATGAATTCAAGCTTGATCGATTTATCGCACCCGAAACCTTGCGTACTAAATTTTATGAAAATCTTTGGAGCCATTTCCGAGATTTTGGATTATTTATATGCAAAAATTGCAATTGTTTCCAATTCAAAATCTTATAGTAAAAAAAAAGAATTTATATAATTTTTGTTATTCCTACTAAAACATATTAATTTTGGTCTTAAAATGTTTAAATGGTAAGAAAATATGTAAATTACAAAAACCGAGAATTTTTTCGGGCATTTTTTTAAGGGAACTTAATAAGTTCTGATATTATAGGTTGCTTACCTCTCATGCATCCTGGGAATCTATCAGAAACAGCCTTATCGTAGTCATTGGGAGCTATGTAGTTGCCCAAAGCCGACTTTTGGCCCTTGCGTGCGATTGGTACCACATCTCTTTCTTTTTCCGAGCAGATGAAGGTTTTGGATTCCACGCGGGCTACGTCCGCTGGGTCCGTGCGAGCTAGCCAACTGTAATTAATCAAATGCTTAGATATTTGAGGAGTATTTTTTCTACATTTAGAAAGGTCTATACATAGACATTATTCATGGCATATGTCGTTTATGTTTAACATGCTTGACGTCAATACAGTAAACGATTGTTATAAATTTAGACATGAATACGTCGTGTGGAATCCTAAGCAACTCCTTGAATTACAAAAAGGCAAATATGTAAATCATGGGATTTAGTTTTCCATCTGTACTTATCTACCGTTTTTTATTGGTATTTGATTTAAGGAGACATCTACAAACTTTATCAGTCATCTTCAACAACCTCTATGGTCATGCTGGTCATACGGATTGTTATGTATCTATGTATCAAGTTTTTCTCCGATTTGCAGTGGTGGTTTATGAACTTACCAGTTGTCATATTTCGGCAGCCTTTTCAAAGTGCCTTGTTGTTGCATGATGTGCAACAATGCAGCAGCTTCGGCCTCAGAGCCATCGCACACGTGGACATGGTCGGGTTGGCAGAGTGCGGCACTCCGTTCTACGAACGAACGTACCTGGGCAAAAATACCAAGATGTTATCGCGATAGTCTTAGGAAGTGTGGACCATAGAGTAGGTGTTTTTTGTTGATAATTACCTTAGGAGTTAAAGCAGCGAGTTGAGGGTTAGGGGTAGTTGCCCCTCGCAATGCGGTTTGGTGAGCGGCGCGCCCGCACGCCAATGCCACCTGGGCATATCTGTAGATAAAAAGAAATACAATTTAAAATATTTATTAGTCTCTCAGTTTACACGGATAACAGTACGAACAAGAACTATTTGTGGTTTTATGAGAAGTTTTACAGAATTCTCTATTGCAAATACTCGAACTTTCTCGACAGAACAAATACTTTTTATTAGGGTTTTCGGGACTATGAATTGACTTTTAAATTACACATAAATAACTAAATTATACATACATCAAAAGACTAATGATGATTTTTTGTGTACATAATTTTCCCTTTAATATCTGAGCATATGTGTGACTTACCGGTAAATACCAGATTACGAAGTATACTCTACGCACTTACAATATATTTATAAAAAATTTGTTAAATATAGTACCAGTAAGCATAGTAGCTTTTGCCCGCGATATCGCCCGGGTATACATCCTTAAGAATCAAGGTATCTCCATGCCGAATCACATTGAGATCGGTGCAGTAGTTTGGCCGTGAAAGCGTCAAAGAATGACAGAGTTACGTTTGCATTTACAATATTATATACTATAGAAGTATGGATATCTGTCGATATGGTTATTTCCATTGCCCTAGTATCGTTTCTGATGCTACTAATGTTATCAAGTTTGCCTCATTCGTATTATTATGTGCAACGTGCCTCGATAGTGAATCGATTACAAATTGAGGTCTATCAATTAGTAACTAGACTTCGTACTAAGATCCAAAGTACTGTGATACAGACCTAGATAATTAGATACTGGTTTATTCCTCATGATGACTTACAAAGCGCCGCATACTAAACTATTCTGATATTTACCGGGAACTTTGCAACACTGTATTACAGTAACTTTAAACGTGTTTTATTTATTTTTATTTTTTATTTATTTATCTTTATTGTATATACATAGTACGAAATGGTACAACAGGAACAATCAAACAATATGTATAACAATTGGCGGTCTTATTGCTCTCGGCGATTTCTTCCAGACAACCATAACACGGAAATGTATGTTTCAAAAATTTTAAAATTTATATTTTGTGTTTATTATTTTTTCTCTAAGTACTTAATCAGACTTTTATAACCATCTTTTTAAAAGGGTTTATGATAAATTTTCATGATAGAAATTACCGATATTAAATATCCAGAACCGCATAATGTGAAATAAAAAAATACTCTTTGTCTTTGGTCAATCTATTAGTATAGTTTTACTAAATGATTCTTTACATGACTGTCGCCGAAACTGCGCGAGACAACGCATCTCACGTGGCGTAAAATGATGAGATGGTTGTCTTTGAATCTAGATCAATTAAACTTAGCAATAAATTCAAACGCTATAAGGCTGAGTTTTGTTTGAGAGCAGCTCAGTTATGGATACGTTGAACTGAAAGTTGCAAGATTTAATGAAGGCCTCTTTCGTGTTGGGATGTTTGAAATTGTATGTCTTGTAAAATTCGCGAACCTGTTCAGTATGAAACACGTCTATTACTATTAGTATGAAGAATGACGCCTTATGCGTTTATATATGTATGCCTAATACAAGACATTCCTGTGTCATGAAGTTACCGTTTACGAAAGAACGTTTAAAAAATATACTCACTGAGAGGTCTTCTTGACGTAATCTTCGGGGACGGTGTTCAAGTGCAACATTTTGGTTGTTTAATAAATTAATCTAATTAATACTTTTGAATAAAATTAAAAAATTACTTCAAACTAAGTTTGAGTAAAATTACTAAAACTGAAGAGAAATATCAACCACCTATAATATGCTATTATATTAAGTTTGTAATTGTAACCCATTTAATTACGCGTGCGAGTAACTCTGAGAACGTAGTGAATGATTAGTATTTGCGCTGGCGCATTTTATATGGAAGGAGTGTGCGCTTAGCGAGCGCTGATTGGTCGGCGTCGCGGGTGTGTCGCGTGACGTGTGCATACGCAGCGTCAACCCAAGCCTGTTCGATATTGAAACAACTTGTTTTTCATCTTTATCGTTTTGTTTTGTAACATAGTTTTACGATATATTTATTATCACGTTGAATGTCATATGTCGATCATAGCGATACCCAAAAAATCATAGTTTAAGGTTTTGTTCTTATTACTAAGTAGTTTTTAAAGTAATTGAAGCATAATTTTTCGACTAATTGAATGCTTACTACACGTGTTACAAAAGAAAACAAATGTTTATATTTAATGAAATGTCAGATCTTTGGGGTTTTATGTAACAGAAAATCGTTATTGCATCAGACAGAATCTGATTGAACTTGAACAAACCGAGCCGAGTTCGCATCGCGATGTGCCGCGTGGCCTACAATCCACTCAAGTTCATTGCTACATAAAACAGCTATAGGAAATTTTCCATTGGCAAAGCTGGCCCGCCAATTTTGAGTTGTCAATTTTGACAAATCGTCATTTACTTTTTTATGCATTAACAAAAGTCATCTATATTTGTCCTATTAATATTCGGTCTCCAAGTAAGCATAGCCAGCCAGTGCATACGCTTATTTGTAATGAAATACATTCATTTCGTCAGCTTGTTCCAAAGCTCAAGGCGAGGCAGGTCTCAAGTTTCGTCATCCGTGTGGTATCGAAGTAAAGGCGTGCATACCATCGATAGCGTATCTCAGTACAACTTAGTTATGCGCGCAGAATTCCGATGTTTTACAACGAAAAGGTCATTTTAAAGTTATTGTTAAAACAAAGGATTCATAGTGACATTTTAGGAGACGAAATTTAAATATGCAGTTATTTTGTATTATTATTTACTGGCGAATTCATTCTCTTTAAAGTTAGTAACTCTGTCTGTCTTCATTTTCAGGGCGTTCAGTAAAATAATTAATTCAAATGTATTGCTAATACGTAATATTTTATTACTATATGTGAAATTGATTTAATATCCGTTGTCAACTGCTGATATGAAAAAGGCCTGATTGTTTATATTTATTAAAATAAACAGTACCTATGATAGGATTTGTTACCACGTTATTACATTTTATTGTATTACTTAATCTTATAGTTTTTTAGGTTTTCGTACCCAAGGGGTAAAACGAGAGCCTATTATTAAGACTTCGCTGTCCGTCTGTGTGTCAAAAGGCTCAATCTCATGAACTGTGATAGTTAGACAGTTAAAATTCATAATGATGATGATGTATTTTTAAATTTCAACTGTGAATGTCAAATATAAAAAATCAGAATAAAATAAATATTAAAAGGGGCACCCATACAACAAACGCGATTTTTGCTCGTTATTGATAACGGCAACAGTTAGACACTTGAAATGTAAAGATTATGGTACGGAACCCTTCCTGCGGGAATTTGACTCGCACTTGGCCGATTTCTTTTAACTTGCGACGTGAATTAGTAACCCAAAAACATGATTAAGTTCCTACCTATTTTTGTTTAACAAAACACACCCGACAAAAAAATATACATAATATATATATTTGTAGATAGCTTTTAACGAGAACTGTGCGAACGGAAAAGTACGAAATTTGGAATATATAAAGGTTATGTTTATAGGAGTGCAAAAAGCAAAAATAAGGTCCACCACCATCAATGGACCACCGAGTAACCACCAAAAATATTATATTTGAATTATAAATTAGAGAAAACTGCCAAGACGCTTCCGAACAGCCATTATACTTGCGTCAATTTTATGGATTGATTTGCACACAGATCACAATGTATGTAGGTCTGCATGCAAAACATACAATTACCAACATTATTCCGTGATTTACAATATGATGTAACAAAGATATAATGAAATACTTAAGCATACATAAATGCCATGTCTTTATGTATCTAACAAAAACTGATACGCGAGTAACGCATTAATGTCTGCTTAATTAAACAGAACAAAAATAATATTTTATTCCCGTTTTAGCAATATCTTTCATTGACCCTCGTTTCTATAGCCTTCCTCGTTAGATTTGCTATAAAAACTTAAAGGGTTTTTTTTTTATTCAAACCAGATCTTTCCTAGATTAGCACGTTCAACAAAACAAACTGTTCAACTCGTAATATTAGTACTGATTAGCTTTTGCCCATGGCTCTGATAGCGTCTATATCAGTCCAATGTATAAGCTATATTACTGTAAAGTTTCACTTAAATTCGTACAGTAGTTTTTATGTGAAACAGTGACAAACATCCACACATTTATCCTTAAGACCTCTTGCATTTAAAATATTTACAGAATAGAATAGAGCAGGAAAGTGTACTGTATATTGAAGTTAGTCACTCCTTGGGTTTTATAGTGAATGAGAAAACCCTACATTAAATTTGATCAGCATCCTGCTGAGCCCATAGGTAAACACTGCCCTAGAAAACCGAATGATGTATTGAAAACTGGCTAGCTTTGATAAATAGATGGTTTTGCTTTGATAAATGTATTTGTTTTGACCAATAGGTGCATAGTTTTGCTTGGACAAAGTTTTTTTTAAAATTTCTTTTTTTTATATTCATTAAGTGAACGGCAAAGGAGGTAAATTGTCATTGTTTCCCCCGGCGCTGATTTGAACAAAGTCTGTGAGCAGATTTAAAGTGGAAATATTGTTACTGTCTTTACAAATAGTCATCATATCTGTTAATCCCTTGGGTGTCATAAAAGGCGGCTAAGATAGAAAATGACTTAGGTCAACATCACTGCAAGGAGAAGGAAACTTAAAATAATAAAAATTTGTGTGGCTAGAGGCGCTCATAGCCCAGTTGCACTCGGTGATTAGAAACAATCAACGAATGTAAGCAACGACGGCGCGGTCAGTACCTGGATGGGTGACCGCTGGTGGCATGTTACCATGAGCGTCTCTGTTAAGCGGTCGGTCCCGGTTGTTATCATACGAAAACAATCGTGAAGCTTAGTTGGAGGCCTTTGGTCGGCTTAAAAACACCAAACGGCAAGATTACGTATCCACAACGTAGTCTTGCCAGTCCCCAACCCACACTTGGCCACCGTCTATGGGCCTTAACCCTCTCCTGAGAGGAGACCCGAGCCCAGCAGTGGGACATTAAGGGTTTTTGATGATGTTGTTGATGATGATGTGGCCAGTGGGGTTTAGTAACCTATAACCTCCTTTCTAAGAAGGCCTATGTCCAGAAATGGGCTTTTAAAGACTGTTGGTGTGGTGATGATGATGCTTATCACTATCAGTTCGTTTATAGGACAGTTGACTGTATCGTGAATAAATACAGATGTCTCCTTCATTGGAACGTATATTACAAAACATCTCGGAAAATATCATTATTACTGCTTTTTACCCCTATTACAAATTTTTAATGAAACAAACATTGAAATAGTCTAAAACAGTAACGTCATAAGTTTGTATTTAGTACATTTTTCATATAGTTTTCTCAAATGATAAAAAGTAACTGATTTGACTAAGGTGTCAACTACCATATAACTAAACTAATTATATTTTTTGGTATATTTACTATACAAACTGTATTCTGTATACAGGCCACCAAGTGTAAATGGCACGGGTATTCTAAACAACTATATTTTTTGTTAATTTTATAATATGTAACAAGAATTCGCTTCTCCAATTAATAATAATCAAGAATACAATGTCATAATATGGTTATTATTTAGTTAATTCGAATAATTGCGTTCGTCAGCAATATATTTCATATCAGTATAAACACGTAAAAAGTCTCGCCAACGTAGGCTTGCTGACGTAGCAGGTAGGTGTTTGATCAACTGTTTTATACTTTGCTAATTAAACTATCATTAATTTCTTGCCTTCGAGTTACAGTTACGATATAATCTATGGCAGGATATTCTATGTAAATAAACAAAGTAGATATGTATATATATTAGTTATGAAGTACCCATAATACAAACTATGCTTAGCTTAGGACTATATGGTGTCGTCCGCATTAGCTTATAACTATAATAATGATTATCATAAATACATATCAAGATTTCTTTGTTTAAATGAAATTTCTGTAGATCTTATTAGATTAATAATTTCTTTAGTCTTTACTAATATAATTATATTAACGACAGACCAACAACCGTTATATCGTTGTTTAATGAAAGAGTATCTTTCTATTATGATTAAGGAGTATTTTCGTACAAGGTACTCTTTAAATATGTCTACCTGAATTAAATCTTTGTCGACGTTCCTTTCAAGGGAGTAAGTTCTCTTTGAAAATAGAAATTAACTTTTTGTGCCTCTGTTAATAGATATAAATTGTAACGCTAAAAACCTTTCCGGTAATCATTAAGACTGACTCTTCTTTTAGGAAGACAGGTAATGATGTCGCTAATATTATTTGCGGTTTCGTTTTGTCAAGTTTATATTAATATTATTCACAAAATAAACTAGAAATGTGTTATAACATTACGAATTTTTTTAAACGTTTGCACTCCTATACAATAAAAAATACAGATTCCACATGGCTTTCTGATACTATCGAGAGCAGAAACAAGCGTACCAGGGGCGCTGTTCATTCCTATGCCTACTGTTTGTAATATTCACGTATGTTAAATATTCAACATAAAAGAATCACATATTTTTTCTTTTTTTCAATATCCTAGCGGCCAAAAGCGGCCTGATGGAGAGCGTAATGCGTATGTTTTCTCACGTCCCGCTTAAAGGCCCCGGGTCCATAGTGGGACGGAAATGAAATTATTTAATACTTTCAAACAAACAAAAGTTTTAAATATCTTGATGACAATTATTTTCTTGTCTCCCGTTTGAATCTTCAAAGAGGTACAATTTTAATGTACAACAAAAGTATAATAAAAGATGTTTACTCTGTATCTTAGGGTTAAAATGTACAAACTCTTTTAAAACGGATGTCAACGTACCTTTTATTAATTACATAGCAAAAGAATTAATTAATGTTTCGCATAATTTTATAAAAAGCTTAGCTTCGTAAGCGTAGGTTTGGCGCCATTTCTTAACTTTTTTATTACTATAGAGTTTTTATTCTTTACTTTTTAAAAACGCTTAGGTTTAGGTAACAGTGATTTTGAGAATCAGTGTTTTTCTAAAAAAGGTATGTTCTATTGAACTGAATTATCTGCTTTTTTATCACTTTTATATAACGGTTAACTTAAGAGTCTGATGCAATTATGTATTTAAATTAGCGAAATGTTTAATGTTTACTTAATGAGATATAACCTCGTTAGTATGGGTTACAAGTTCAATAGAGATAATATTTATACATAGTTTACATCATACCTCACGGTTGATTAAATAAAAATACTAAATGTGGAAGTTTGTTATAGCTACGAAATAAGATAAATCAAAACATAAACTTCATATAATGTAAACAAGCTTTATAGTTCCTAAACATGTTTAAACAAAGTTTAAATAAAATTGTGCTTATCACAAAATAATTCCTTTATTACACGGTCAAGTTGCTTTATGTCTAAATCATATCTTCTGTCTAAGTTAAGTTTGATAAAAATTGATATCGATCTTCTTTTAAATACCTACCCCGTTTCGAAGAAATAACACTATGCCCAAAGACCCTTCGCTGTCGTAATTGTCTCCATAAATTCAAATAAACAAACGAAATTATAGAAATTTTTTTTTATAAAAAAACCTTTCGTTGACGCAATAAGGTTCAAAAAGGAAAGAAAAAAAAGCTTTCATTATCTGTATCTTTATGAGTTTTATGATAGCTAAATCTTTTTTTATTTATATCAGTAGGTAGCAACTAAGAAATCCAAATGGACGTGACTTCGATAAAGAATATTAAACAACTCGTTCATCAAACCCGTCGAGCCAGTAACATTTATTTTTTATGTCTCTCGGATTGTGGGTGTGTCTGTTTGTATAAATACATTACAAGTTACAGACGCGTCGTTTTTTTTGTAACGGAACACGTTTTTTATATGTATCACATATTTTAAGTTTTTCGTCGTGATTTTGTTTTTTTTCTTGTCATATTTTTGTAACATTCTGCACGATTGTGTGGCCAATGGTTAAAAATGGCATTTAAAAATACGTGTACAACACGCATTTTCGTATTTGCATTTTCGCATTTTGCACAAAGTATTGACCCATGTAGCTATCTAAATATATGTAATAGCTGCCTGAGTGAGATCTGCACTCTCCAGTAACCCCAAAATAAAAATCTCACTAATGTGAATGTTTTCTGGTCATATCATATCTTAGATAATTACTAAAATAAGTACTAAGTACTTATTGTTGTATCTTAATAGAAATTGTTATCGATTATCTGATAAAATCGACTACGTATGCTGTATCGTCCATATTATACGTGGACGATGTTTATTAATTAGATAATCTATGGTTCTATCAACACCGTCAGTTATAAGTCTGACAAACAAAATAAAAATAGCGGCTTTTTGACATGAAAAAATGTGTCCGAAAGAAACAAAAATCTTAAAGAGTTTTTTGCTATCCAAAACTTTGGAGCAGATTACAAAAATGAAAAGAAATACAGAACTGAGAAATTCCTTCGTAGACAATTTTAATAAAAACGCATACGCAGCTATCTTGGTCACATACCTCGATACTTCTTAAGGTTTAAGCAGCCGACGTTTACAATTATTATCTTTATACCTGTATTGGATATAGTTTACATTAAGAAAACTATTATTAGTACAGATTAACTCAGAATCGATAAAAGAAGTAGCTTGGCACGTTCAAAAACGTTTACCAATAATCACCATATTGGATCTCATTTGAATTGAAAAAGGCGCCAAAACATGCTATGTTTATTTTTTTATTTACAAAGAACATCAAATATGTTTTTATTGGCTGCTTCAAAAGCTTCCAGTTCCCGAATTGGCTCAACTGTTTTTAATTGCCGGAGTGCGTAAAATGTATTGACTCAATTTTAGTGATATCAATGAATTTGTCATTGTTTGACATTGACAGAAATTAGGTTTGAGCACGACATTAAAATAAATTGACAGTAGTATATTCATGATTAGTATTAGACATTGCGGGTAATTTCCGATGTTCAAGTTAAGAATGGAGATCGTTTTATGTTTTTTAGAAAAACGATCCCCGTTTAATTTCATCCACTTTTCTACATTTTTTATCCTTAATTTCATCACGACGAAAACTTGAAGAATCGAAGACTTCACATATATAGACCATAAATACTTGATATTGACAGAAATAGCGGATCAGGCAAGTTGCCATATCATCAAAAGAAAGAAAGTTACGAAAATTTCGTATTGTTGATGTCGTAAAAGATAACTACGGGAGCAAACTGCAAGAGAACAACACCACAAAGATAAGGAAATCTTGACACAAAACAACGACTCAAAAACAACCTCTTTGGGCAGAGTGGTAAAATAGGCTAAAACCTTCTTATAGGAATTGTCTATATTCAGGGAGTGGACAACTAAATACTGATAGTGATCGAAATTTGAATACAGAACTACTAACAAATGACGTTTGAAAATGACACTAAGCAGAATGTTTTGAATGACGTTATCCATCGGCTTATGAGCTTCTCAAGTCGTTAACAAGTTTAGCCTTCAAATACTTCTAAATAAACCTCTATTGCTTTGATGTGCATCTAAAAATGTTCATCAGAGAGGATATCATGGTCATATTTGAACCATAATTCATTTTTAAGTTATGAATAAGCAAGTTAAACTTGAACCGTCGGTTATAGATTTATATACCATTCATTATTTACAAGTTATGCGTACTGGACACGTGTACCTTAAGGTTAGTAGTTTTAAAGTAGTTTTTACCAAATATTATAGTTGAAAATGTTTAGTATCTTATATATCTTCTGTCGTGAGGGATTTTATTATTAGACAGATTAAAAATACAGAAAGGCACCACCCTATTCACCTTGGTACTACGGGATCATACTACGAAGGTCAACATCATTGCAAGGAGAAGAAGCTTGAAGCAAGCAAACAAAATAAACCAACCGGTCTGGCCAACGAGCTATATAAGCCAAAACCTCCTTTTTAAGTAGAGGTCTATGCCCATCAGTGGACTGTCATGATATCTCCTACAAGTAGGTCATCCTGAACAGAGTGATGACAAGGTCAAATCATTATTACCATATCACGAAGCAAATAGAAATTTTTAGGCGCGAAACAATCACCGAGGGTAAGCAATGACGGCTCGGTCAGTACCTAGATGGGTGACCGCTGGTGGCATGTTACCATGAGCGTCTCCGTGATTCAGAGATCACGTTAAGCAGTCGGTCCCGATTGTTGTCGTAGGATAACAGTCGTGAAGCTTAGTTGGAGGTCTTTGGGCAGTTTAAAACCACCCAACGGCAAGATTACGTAGCCACAACGTAGTCTTGCCAGTCCCCAACCCGCACTTGGCTAGCGTGGGGATGAATGGCCTTAACCCTCTCCTGAGAGGAGACCCGAGCCCAGCAGTATGACATTATGGGTTGTTGATAAATTGATTGAAGCGAAATTATCGGAGTCAAAACTCCTGTTTTAGGAGGGGGCGATTCGACAGTTGCCAACGCTTTTGTAACTCTTGGGTTTCGACGGATGATGGTAGTCAACTGCCATCAAGTCACCGTCCGCTTTTGAGCACACTGATACCATAAAGAAACTCTTTTCTACATAAACTTCTGCATTCGAAATGAAATTGGCGAAGTTTGGCCTTAACATTACAGGAATTGGTCTATGTGCAAAATAAATAACGTTATTTCTTATAAGTAAATCACTTCAGATCTCCTGTTCCTTAGGGAATCTTCTCCGGGAGGATGAGTTTGTGCCCAGAGGCCTAAGAAGTCTGGTCGATCTCCTTTTACGTTACCATATTTATGCAACAGTTTCTTGAAATGCGTGCATAGAATTCTCTTCGCAATACCGATAAGAAATACAGTGTTCACTGGCTCCTATAATTACATACCCAAAACCTAAGTACTAGGTAGACCGCAGGTAGTTCAATATCGTTAATCACTTACCTAACGGTATAAAACGCAATTAGCTACACGAACCAATCAGATAGGTGTGCAATAGATCAATTTGAAGGTACTACAAGCTAACCCAAGCAATTTAATCGTGTTTCGTTAGTGAGTACGGGAATGAAAGGCCCAATGATACAGAAGCATCACTAGGCCGGCATGGTCTGGGTCACACTGCTATTCTGTTGCATTGTCCGCATTCGTAATCAATATGGTGACCACATTTGAATTCTGCTTATGCTTTCCATTAGGGAGAGTAGTGTCACTTTGGTAGGCCCATGAATTAAAAAAAAACTGCGTCTCTTTTCAATCATGCTTGGCTCCTAATGTTAATTGTACATTCTTAGGCACGTTAGCAAAACACAAATTAAAAAGAATGTGAAAATCTGTTAGATATATATCGGAGTTCGTCGTAAGCACGTGACAAGAGAATTATATTATAATCGTTTTTATAAGACTACCCTTCTAATGACACTAATTAGTAACTTAGACGAATTAGAGATTTAGTCATTATTTCGCTGTTATTTGTTTTTTCTTATTAAAAACTTAGAAATAACAAATACCACGGATTTGGTATTAAACTTTTCTTCTTTTTAAGTCAAGTTAAACACCTTTTTACAAGAAAAAGTTTAAAAATCTATAAACCGACTACGTGAAATTTTTTCACATATTGCCTTTGGTCACGCGGGTCATTATTATTAATCTACGAGTATTGACACCTACTGACACCTCATTCAATAAAGCGCTTCAGTTGTTTATGTTAAGACTATTACTCTTATTTTTGGCTTTGCAGTAGTCGGGTAACAAGTAAAATTATTTAAAATAAAAAACCCGACTGCGTCAATATCATCTTTATTAAATTAATTTTTTTATATACCCAGTGTCACTCTCACGACTGAAATGTATCTATTGATACCAATCACATAAAAATACAACAAGCCGTTTAGGCTTTAGGGCGTGCCATAGAACTTTACATACATACATACACTCGAACAACATAACCATCCTTCTTTCGCAGGATAAAAAGAACTATTATTGGTATTCTGTGTTTTGTACATAGTGACTTACAGTGAGTAATATGTACTTGTCATTTTTTGCATGGCAGAGAACTCTCAATCACTTCTCATCAGTAGCAATAAAACAGTCCCAGTATAACTACCTACGTCAGGGCTTTTTTGTGTGTCTCACTGTCAAGTGTGGGTTGCCATAATGTTTTATAGATTTACAGAGGTGTAACGCAACGACTTACTGTACCGTGTGTACCTGTGTGCCCGTATTTAATAGTTTTCTAACAAATTACTATTGTGCTGCTTTGCTCAGTCCTTTTCTATTCAATATTATGATGAAAATATGGTCCCTATGCCAGAAATATCAACAGGCAATCGTAACACTTTTGAACAGAATCTAAACATATACAAAAGTCTTGATTTGTCTATATCTCAACAATATCATAAACAAATCAATAAAAAAAAACAACTATAAAACAAAATAAATGTCTTATTAATTAATTGTAGGTTTTAATTCTGCCATTGATATATTTATCTATGGTAATGAGTCATAATGTCGAAGAAAACATGTTGATATTTAAGAGACGCGCCCTTTCTTTCTTATCTCTGTATATACGTAAACGATTCGGGTAGTTGTTTATTAAAGATAAATGCAAGCATATTACGTCATCATAATATTTGTGAAGATGGGTCGTAAGCATTGCCAAAACAATCTGATCAACAGCTTTAAACAGTTAATAGTCTCCGAAACCACGCAGGCCAAATATGATGTTCTCCTAGCCGATTTCGGCCACGGCGGACAGTCTCAACGGAGACCAGCCAACTACGCAGGAGATATTATAGTGCACAAGTGTGTGCGCAAATACAGGTGCACTCTCTATTCCCTCTCTCTCATAAATCACACAACCAGGGAAAGATCAGGCGCAGAACCGACAGCCTTAAGTGCTCTCCGAGGCACGGGGGTTCAGACCCCAACTTCCAATTTCCAAGCGATTATTAAGTATTTCTATAATCAGAAAAACACAATAACGCTTTTGGCCCGACCCGGGATTGGAACCCTCTTGATTGGCAGTCGCATACATCAACCGCTAAACCAATGAGGATATAGAGTAGGATTTGTTTCAAATTATCGTATTTTTTGTTGTGATGTTTTTGTTTTATCCGTAACTACCGTTTTCAATAACCTGACTCTAGTTAAAACTGATGATAGTCTACATATTTTCTAAATGTTTTTTAACACATTCATTGATATGTAGGATCATTTTTTTCTAATTTATTCACCAGTTCTTGTTGTCATAAAAATAATAAATACTTTTTACTAAGGAGATTTGGATTGTTTTTAATAATTGTCTATTCGTAGTGGAAACTACAAATAGATTTGAAAGCTACCGACAGTTGGTTTTTACGACACCCGTAGGATAAATAGATGTTGTGACACTATATTACTTACTCCACCACACTTAATTCAAAGGTACCAAAGTGACGGGGGCATTTTATACAGCTCATACGCACATACATGTATTACGGTGCTGACATTCGTCTACATGCGTCACAAACCCATGTATCTCTATTATATAAAGTTGTATATACAAAGCTGAAGAGTTTGTTTGTTTGCTTGAACGCAGGAACAACTGGTATCGATTTGAAAAATTCTTTCAGTGTAAGATAGCCCTTTCAAGGAAGGCTATAGGCTATATATCATCACGCTAAGACCAATAGGAGCGCAGCATCAATCAAGAATGTTATAAAAAGGGGGACAGTTATTACATTACGGGTAATAGTAGACGTCAACGAGTTTGCGTAGGTCAGCTAGTGTGTAGTGCTCACGACAACAAGTATCAGATGAGTCAATTATTTGGAGGTTAAATCGATAATAGTAAATGTTAACCTCTGAATGTGGAAAATTACAG
Organism: Hyphantria cunea; assembly: GCA_003709505.1. NCBI lineage: Eukaryota > Metazoa > Arthropoda > Insecta > Lepidoptera > Erebidae > Hyphantria > Hyphantria cunea. The sequence goes on from PKRV01001262.1 coordinate 235,901, forward strand.
TAGTAGCGGTTTAGAAGACATGGGCACTCATTAATAGCGGAAAAGTCGCAGATCCGTTGCTCTTCTTTCAACCCCCCCTACCCCTACCACCCTTACTAAGTAGGAGAGTGAAGCGGCGGGAAGCTCGAATTCGATAACCTCTTTATCTTGGTTTTTGATTCGATTGCCTCGGTGGCCCAGTGATAGCATATGCGACCGCTGTTCATGAGGTCTCGGGTTCGAATTCTGGGTCGGAACAAATGTTTGTATGATCTGCAAATATTTGTTTCGAAGTTTGGATGTTTTCTATGTATAATATGTATGTGTTACAAAAAAAAGTATTTATGTATTCAGTTGTCTAGTACCCATAATATAATCTCTGCTTAGTTTGGGTCTAGATAGCGTTGTTTGTTAGATGTCCTAAATTTTTATTTTATTATTTATTATTGGTAATTTGCTTTTCCGGGACACCGTATCACTCCTGTCGAGCAAGACCTAATCCTGTCGAAACTTGGCGATTTGACGTGGACATACTTTGATTTTGAAGAAGGATATGGGCTATTCTTTATTTCGAAAACCGACACACGCAGGTAGAGCGGGGAGCCGAAAGCTAGATGTAGTTCCCATAAACAAAATAAATAACTTAAAACTATGTAAATACAAAATGTAAATGATAGTAATCTTGAAACCGAGCAGTTTTATTAAATAAATACATTTATACTGAAATCAAATTAATAATGTACGGAACTGTTTAAATGTTATACTTGCATAATATTAAAATATGTAAATTTTGAATATCCTGACTTTTTATCAAATTCAAATATTGCTGGCACAGATTACTTAGAAAACCAATAATAAGTGCGTATACGCACAAATTTTATTTCAGCAAAGTAACCCTTGTTACTAATTGAGAACGAGGAAACCAATTCAAAAATGTGTTATTCAATTGAAAAATAAAAATCACAAACATTACATTGTTATACACACAAAAATGCAACTAAGGTCATGTAATAACAAAAAAAACAAGACATAACTTCCGCCAAAACATACAAAAATTATGTTAGACAACAACATTCACACAAAAAAAACAAATAAGAGTCATAGAGAGAGGCGTTTAATTTATGCCCGTCACTTCGTCTGAAGCGTTTTCGCGAACTAGGTTGGGATCGGCTTAGAGTACTGTAATGTGGTTGAGCTTAGATTTTTTACGAGGTTCGACTGCCTTCTGGTTTCCCCAAGTATTAAGCGATATTAAAGTTCTGTAGAAAGACTGTTATTGGTCTTTTTACTCGTAATGATTGTCACAGATGTTCATCCAACCTTGAACGTTGTACATCGTGTATCTCAAACAATATTTATAATTGTATTATAAACTATAATTATAAAGCTATAAACAATGAGAAATCATAGTCCATCGTATCATAGTCCGGTGACCTGGGAATGTGGAGCGAACCGCTTGAAGTGCTAAGTCCACAGATACTAAGGTTACCAGACATTTAAAACGTAGATAAAAAATATATTATTCAAACAATTTCATATCAGTAGATCGTTATAATTTATGCATAATTACTTACTATCTGTATCGCATAACACATATGTAAATAGTCATTTATTGTATTCAAATAGTTGGTTTGCCAATTGGGTTCTCGAAACTTCAGTTCTCGGGGCGAAACTTGTAACAATTTCTGGTTCTTTATTAGTTCCATGTTTAAATGTTTAAATTCTCAAGGATAGTTGACAAGCCAAACTCCGAGTAAAATTCTTGACTACGTTAATACAGGATAGTTGATAAATAATTACATACTTATCTCAATATTATTTCTTAGCATAAGTAGCATATATTAAAGATAAATAATTTCAACACAAAGAAACAGGTACAGCAAAATATTTAATCTGTAGCTTTTGTTATCACTGACGCAAAAGGCTTAGCTTTTTGGCACACCTAAAGTTTGACGTTTACAACTATTCCAAATTATTAGTTATTATTATTATTATTCTAATTTATTTCCAAATCAAATGTCAAGGCGGCTAATAAAGAAATACTGGGCAAGAATTTTTCCAATGAACCAATCAGTCGATAAGGTATGTTTACTATATAACAAATCTAATTATTTACGCCTTTTAAATTTGCTAACTTGATTATTTTTTAATATTTTTAATAATTATTTTTGTAGTTTGGGTGGGAAATCCCCATTCCGATCCCCCTAATGGAAGCCCCCCTACGTCGCGCCTAACCAGATTCCATCTTGAGGGAAGTTTTTTTTCTTTAACGGGGAGAAATCCTTATGGATGGCCTCCGCCCTGGGGCGTCTGAGGTCTGTCAGACTCTAACTGACTAAAACCCCCTGATGTTCCGTCTTTCACCAGGGAGCCAGGTCAGGGATCAAGGGAACTTAAATGGCATCCGCAATGGTCCTGACTGGTGCCGGCGGGCCACATCTCGTCAGGAGTGAGGTGTTTGACTCCACTCGCGACTTTAAATAGGGGCGCACGGGAACATTACGCGCCGCCACATCGGGCCCGGTTGGTTGGAGGGTGTTAAACACCGCCAAGTCCGCCGCCTCTGGACCCAGTTAGGGGGGCCGGTGGAGATCGACGCTCGGTGCCTACGTCGTTGCCTACTCCCAGATCCAAGCCTGTACAATAGCAGCCTCCTCGAGTAGCCCCTTGTAGAGGTGCTTACGCGCCCAGCGCGGACTGTTCGTCCGCGGGGCTGATAGCACGCGACCGCCCGCGGTCTGGGCGGAGACGCTGAAACGTATGTAACGATGATCCGACAACGTCTCCACCCCCACGGCAACACGTCAGCCACGAACACGGCCCGCGACAGCGGGACTTGCGAACGAGACGACCACTATGGAACTGCCCCCCGCTGCCGCACGTACGTGTAAACCGAGCCCCGATTCAGGATGTTCAAGATCCTGAGGGAAGCCTGGCCCAATCTTTATCTGTTGCGACCTAACCGCAGTTTTGCGACGAGGCCGCCCTGCTAAGCTGGCTTTGGCGGGGTGCTATTAAGAATGTCTTGTAAGAAAAATCCAACAGCAGTCCGACCGTAATCGAACCCGAGACCTCTTGACCTGCAGCAGAACCAAATATAACCACTAGACCAACGAGCAGTAAAAGAAAGGAGTAATACTAATCACAATAATTCAAGGTTACCTGTTGTCATAAAACTGTAATAATGCACATACGGTACACATTCACGACAATAAAAAGATGATTATATTTTAACTGTCGTACAGACTCATTGTAGATATTATATACATACCTAATATGAAGTACAGGTAAAACAATGTTGTTTTTTAAGTAAGGGTGTGTCAATAGCATACAATTTAGAAATATATGTGATGTAGAAAATAGTTAATAAATGTCTGCGAATCAATTGTTGAGTTTACCTATAGCTCAAAAGTGGGATTGGTGGGTAGCGTTTAAAGTTGTCCATCAGACTCAGCCCAGCCGGGACATCTTATGACCCGTTTCTTTTTATTCTAAAACATGTAGTTGCTAAGTAATCACTTATAAAGCCATTTGATGTGTTTAAGAGTAGCTAGGAAATTAGAAAATAAGTCAAAAACCTATTTGTAAGACTATTATATTAAAGTTTATTAATAATTTAATATACATACTAGAATCTATATATTTTTATAACACATTCAGCAAATAAAATTACTTTATTAATATAAAATAATAATATAACCGAAATCAACATCAAACCGTTATTCAGACTCTAACTTCATATCGTTTATTATACATTAGTATTAAATTATACTATACCTGTATAGTAGAACTCCATGCTTAGGAGAGACCTATGTCCTGCAATAAACTATTAAAAACTGATTGCTTCATCTCGATTTGTTTCGAGATTATATATTTTATTTTCTTCAAACTGTTTATCAAATGATGTGGTCGAGATGTTATTTTATTTACAGTACTTAACCACAATTTCGCAAACGAATGGTCGTCTTAAAAACATCCTTTACAAACCTATAACTTTTTAAGAAACGTATTCATCGAAGGCGCTCATAGCCCAGTTGCACTCGGTGATTAGAAACAATCATCGAGGGTAAGCAACGATGGCGCGGTTAGTACCTGGATGGGTGACCGCTGGTGGCATGTTACCATGAGCGTCTCCGTGATTCGGAGGTCACGTTAAGCAGTCGGTCCCGGTTCTTATCATACGATAACAGTCGTGAAGCTTAGTTGGAGGCCTTCGGGCGGCTTAAAAACATCCAACGGCAAGATTTACGTAACCAAAAGTATTCCTGCCAGTCCCCAACCCGCACTTGGCCAGCGTGGGGACGTATGGCCTTAACCCTCTCCTGAGAGGAGACCCGAGCCCAGCAGTGGGACATTATGGGTTGTTGTTTGTTTGTTTTTTTGTTTATTCATCGAATCCCCACACTACGGCATAGACTAGAAGAAAAGTTCTTACTATAAGTATGAACTTTGAATGTTTTTTTTCAAGATTTCCTTTTATACAGTAGGTTTTAACTTTGGTAGGTCATATAACTTTTTTAAACATGATGGCACACAGGCCCATGTAAGGACTATAGAATTATGGAATTCTAAAATGCACAGGTTTTGAAAAAGTTACCAGTTAATTCTCGTCAGGTATTTTGTAAGTTTTATTTCATAATGAAAGTAATGTTACACTAAAATAATTTTAATTTACGGAAATAATATATGTTTTTACTTCGAGGGCCGCTCAAATTCTACAATTAAAAAAGTAACATAAAGTTCATAACTTCGAATTTTTAGAATGCAATAAAAATATAACGATCTAAATATTCAAATACTAGTTTTCGTGCACGTGTAACTGAAGCGTTAATTTGAACAAAACTGTGTACAATATTTTGGTGTCATTTTTAATGTGCAATGTCATAATGATCTTTCAATCTGTCTTTGTTTTTTAGTTTTGTCTGAACAAAAAAGATGACATGGTGGGATAGTAATACATTTTGTTTGTATTTTTTTATTTAAGCTTGTCAAAGTAACTCTACAATGCCTAATGGACAGCATGAGTAGAACCCAAAATTGGGGGGCATCATACTCAATTCGAATACAGGCAATGCAGAATGGCGATCCGCAATATGGCGTTCCAGTGACGTGCTTATTCGTGTCTCCATTATTTTATAATTTTTTTGACATAATTATGTAAAATAATGTACTGAAATCCTCACCCTTTTTTATTGATTTCAATGTCAAAATGGAAATAATACAGTTTTATATTCGTGCAAATATACAGTTGAAAAATATGGAGGATTTTCCGCCTTTTTTATGACTGTACTAAGTAGGTACCTATTTATAAGAACAAAGAAAAAGTATGCGCAAGACACTATCAAATACGCCTTACACCCCTAGTTTACACGGGCGTACTGAGCAGGGGACAGGGAAGGGCAGCTATTTATTTGCCTGTTTCGGCTAATCTCTGAAGAGGCTAGACTAATTTTGATGTGACTTCCACCGGCAGATAGCTAATGATGTAGGAAGTAACTTAGTCTAAAGTACATCATTAACACTACTTTTACAGACTAGCTTCGCCCCGCGGCGTTACTCGCGGCTACAACAATAATAGCGCGGAACACCCTGGGTCTCAGGTAGTCTATTATGAAAACTAGATTGCCACCCCATGGCCTAGAATCTGGTTACGCCCATGCTAGTTTAGTTAATTTGTCTAATAATGCTCTCAACCATTACTGTAGTTTCGGATTTGAAAAACTCTTTTATTTCTCGTGTCATAATGTTACTCATTGTTATTTCACGAAACAAGTTTTGTTTTTTGTTCAAGTGCCGCTATAAAAAGTACCAATGAATACATTAATAAATACAACACTATTCATCCTCCTGCGTTTTATCTTATTAGGAATTATAGTTTCTAGTTGTAAATTATCGCAACTCGCATCTAGCTCAACTTTACTCCCGGAAAAGTTCACCTTCCTCAATTCGCTGCCTAATCAGCACTTATCGGTACTAAAACCTTGACTGTTGAGTCCGGTTATTTGGTGACACACCAATATCGACATATTACGTAGTGAAATAACTTCCGCGTCGTCGCGCTGATGTCGTAATGGCGGCAAACGACAGCGGATAAATGTAAAATGAATATTTAAAATGAAAAAGATCCATAGAGTTTAGTCTGTGTTTAAACTTCAACCTTATTTAATTTGGGGTTTAGTAAATTGTAATAAACCAATCTCCTTTTTGTCTTTAGCAAAAAAATAGTTATTGTAAATTTCTGGGGCTTAGTGTACGCAATGTGTACATTTGGCTGTCGGTTCAACCCAGATAAAATTTTCCATGACATCGCTGCTAAAACCACAGTGAATGAAAGGCAACATTTGCAAACCGGTCTTAACAAACCGGCGTTATACCGAGTTATATCTTTATCATAACGAAAATCAGACACACCCACTTAAAATTACAAGTTCTTATGATTGTTACTAATACGTGATAGTAGATACGCTTATTTTACACGTGACGTCACGATACAGATAAAATATTACTTGTACTTTATTTTTAAACATCTACAGCAAAAACAACGTTTATCGCTAAAGGCAATGTCCATCTTTTAACCCCCGACGCAAAAAGAGGTGTGGTACAAGTTTGACGTTGATGGACTGATTTCGATGCGGCTTTTTTCATTTGAGAGCCAGTTTTCAATAGAATGCCAGATAAGAGTAAGTGATGCATAATGACGTAGCATAGTCAAATAACGGATAGATCGTGACGTCAACCAAAATCGTATTGAAATTAAATTATAATTAAAAAACACAAACTAGACATGAGAATTGTCGACATAAATGATAACAACTACTAATTTATTATGAGTAGCTAGTTAGTTGACCCACGCAACTTCGTTTGATCCCTTTTCAACCATGCTGAGCTTCAATTGGTTTAAGGGTGACATAACGATCCAAATACACCAATCCAGCAACACATATTTAAATCAAATGCGTGCAAATCGGTTAGATATTTTCGGAGTTTATCATGAGCACCAACGAGAATTACAAATTATGTATATATGTTTATACCAGTGTCCAGTGAGTATATATGAGTTTTACATAAAGCTAATTAAATATTGTTATCGTTTACACATCACGCGAATAATACAAATTTACTCTTCATTCAAATCGGCCCATAAAAGTATTCACTTTAATATTTTAATAATTATAAAATTAAAGTATGTACAATATTGTATTTCTGGTAGACTGAGCTAAGTTCAAGGGAACTACTATACATTATTTCATAGATAGTGCGTCAGACTATAAAATTATTATTAATTGCAGTCAATAGACCTGATTAATGAAGGTTTTTATTAAAGTCACGCAGCATTTAAATTTTAATTAGGACACCTTGTGAAACGAATTACATAACTGTTAATATTATTGTAAGTATGTATATGGCAACATAGAGTAATACAGAACGTAAATATGAGTTCCAAAGCTACCAGAATATTCTATAGTTAATCAGACTTTCATCAAATATCTTTCTAGACAAGGTTGTTTTCGAAGTTTTTTTTTAAATGTTTTTAGACCATAGGCATTCTCGCTTGCTCTGATGTCGGAAAACACAGTAAAACATGAATCCTAGCTAAATCGATTTATCGCCCCTGAAATCCCCTACATTCTTAGATTCATGAAAATCGTTGGAGCCGTTTCCGAGTTTTAGATTATATATATATATAGTCATACAAGAATTATTCGTTTAAAGGCATCCTTGTAGCATTATAAACGCGAAAGTTTGTATGGATGGATGTTTGTTACTCTTTGACGTAAAAACTACTCAACGGATTTGGATGTAACTTTACAGTAATATAGCTAATACATCAGAATAACACATACACTACTAGTTGCCGCGATAACCGACATATACGTGGGCGGAGCCGCGGGCATAAACTAGTTAGCAAATATATGTTTAGGAGTAGCTTTGCTTCCTTCTCTATGACCTTCTAAGAGTGAAGGCCATCAAAAGGTTATTTTGCTGAAGACTTTTTGACTCACTCTTTTTCATGATGTACAAATTATAAAGTTCGTTTCGGCAAGTCATGTAACAAAATATGATTCACTTACTAAATTTATTTCAATTGACTGCTATTTGTTGTTTACATTATAAGGACTTATTTAAATGTTAAAAATATAGATTGAATGATAACCATAGACACACCTCCATATCAAAACAGGATTTAATTATTATCTGTCCGCCTTGGCTTAGTAACTTTCTGATGCAATTGATTATTATCATTTGTTATCAATTTAATGATAGATATTATATTACAAGGGTAATTATCACTTTAATGAATAAAAAAGAAACAAAGCACTTATGACGTCACTATACAACTGTTTTTTAGGTAAGTAATAGAGACGTGCCTTTCCCTTTACAAATACAGTTATTTTATAAGTATATAAAATTGAAGCGTCTATTTGTAATGTCAAATTAACAGTATTTTATTAAATGTTTAAGGAAGTAATATACGGTACTCTGTCGATCTGTTTGTTCCAGCCAATCTTTGGAGTGGTTGAACCAATTTTGATGGGACTTTCACTGCCAGATAGCTGGTATTATAAGGAGTAAAATAGGCTACATTTAATCTTTTATTCTTTTTTTCTCTGTATAAATACTATAATTTAATAAAATAGTGAACAATATCCGAATCAAAAGCAACAAAAAACGCGGGGCTCAGCTAATAGATAATATGACTTATATTTAATACACGCAATACTTTTTAGGCATTGTCTCTACAACTGCAAGAAATTATTAAATGAATGTCATTTTAAACATGATAACTTTTTAATCAGACACATCATTGTTGTAACTTTCCAAACGGCCAAGTCAAGTGTCAAACTAATGTGCAACTTTAATAATATTTACAAGTGCAGAGGAATGAGGAAAGCTTTTAAGTTTCAAGAATAATTCCAATAACATTTTTTACGTCAGCATTATAAACAACAACAGAAAAATAAGATCATATTAACATATGTATTGATAGACAGATATTCTCGTTTCTTTGTCTATGCCTGTGTTTGTCAAGGCCAAAAGACCTGTCACTTAGAATAGGGTCATATTTCTTTGTCTAACAAGGAAGCGTATTTGTAATTCGAATATTGTTTTTTTTTTAATGGATTTCAATACGAGGAAGATTTTTTTATGGGCAAGTTAATTATGCAAGAATAAAAAGTAACTAATGTTTTGTAATAACTGACCATGTTAGAATATTTAGATTTAAATTATTTGAATAGTGCCGAGATACTAGTAGAAAACTCTAAAATACTTAGAATACTTTTCATACTAAGATAGCGAAGCATACAGCTTACTTAGTTCTATACGATTGTCAGCGTCTATTAAGTTAAATGCTCGTAATCACAGAGCAAGTTATATTACTTTTTCTGTATTTGCAGTAATAACGGTTACGTGAGCTGTTTAGTGGAGTACGCGTGGTGATGGATTATAAATATGAAGTGATACCATCTATATCCATTTCGTCGATATATACCAATACACCAGCACCGGCAGTAGGAAAACTTGATACAAACTCTGGCCTTGGCTCAAGCTCATTACAGGTCAGGTCGACCATCATAGATCATAGGCCAAGATAAGCCTATGACGAGTCTTTGCTATCATCAATAAAATCAAACTAGATATCCAAAGGTGTATGTGCGTAAATGCCCTTCATATTTCAGGATCTAGATTGTCTTGTTCTAAGAACATGAAAAACCAGTCCATAATTACGAATTTAACTTTATTCATTAAAATCGGTTCAGTTTTTAAGGCACGTGGTTGGTACATACATACATAGACTGCCAAAACTATTTTCCTTCTAAAGTAAAAGAGTAAAAAGAGTAGGTAGGCCTAAAATGTTCGTTGCAACTTTATGCGAGCCGTTTACACTTTTATGTTGCATTCTAGCCGGTTGTTAACAGACACTGTTCTTTGTTTTTAATTTAATTACTTCGTCTAAATTGTTAACTTTACCATTTATTACTCTGATAAATGTCAATCAAATCAAATTTAACAATTTTACAAGATATCCAACTAAAGGAATGGTTTTGACATTTAGTTTACAACTTCACTGCGAGACTCTCAGACGCTCATGTTTCGACACATTTTGATCACCGCCTTACAGATTTTGATAGTTTTTTCAATAACCTATCTCCATTTTTAACTAGAGACAGGTCATGAAAATCGGTCTGAATTTAGCATAAAAAGAAAATTTGTCCTTTTTTCTGACAACTAAAACTTGTCCAAAAAAGAAAAAATATTCTGCAGATTAATCAACGAAAGTATTGAATCAACCATATTGAAAAACAATTGATTTGATGGAGGGACTTAAAAGAAAATAAAAAAAATGTGTTGCAGGTGTCAATCATAGCATGATATACGAATATTATTTAAATGTGAAACATTAAATAATATTCGTATATTAATGCCACTAGCTATATGATGTAATAGGTCTAACCTCTTACAATAGGCATGATGGCAGTAACCAAGCACCACTAAAATTATGTATTTATCTGATGAAATGGGGTTCATAGAGCATAAAAATCATTTTTATTATCATATTTAGAGCGATTGCATCACCAGAAGCATCACAACTGCGTGGCCGGCCTTTGGGAGATGGGGGAAAAGGCATGGGCCCTTCACCCATCACTTTTCATAAAATTCCATAATCATCGTTTTTATTATCATATTTAGAGCGATATTAATATAATTGTAAATTAACAAAAATAACTAAACTAATAAAAACTGCAAAATACAGTAATCCACCATATTAAGTTGAACACCAAACAGAATGAGTTACGTCACAAATGTATACAAATGACTTTGTTCGGATATCTGCGACGTGACGTCAAACAGACGCCATGACACCACGACTGAGCGTTTTGGCGTTAATTTAAAATTTAAATCGCAATTTTTTTCTACTAAAACTTTATTTTTGTAGAAATATGACTTTTTATGACAATAACAGATACTTTCGAACATCATATTATCATGCCTATTTTGTGTATCAACCATGGAGTACTTTATGAAGTATAAATATACTTTATTAACGCTGATAAACTTCAAGATAGTGAACTTATTGAACGTGAACGAAGTTGTATGGGTCACTAGCTGACCCTTCGTCGGTACTTTTCTTAGTCTGGGCGCGAAATTAAACTATTCTAATTAATATCATGATAATTAAAGGCATTGACTGCCTCGGTGGCGCAGCGGTAGCGTATGCGACTGCTGTTCTTGAGGTCACGGGTTCGATTCCCGGGTCGGATCAAATGTTTGTATGATCTACAAATGTTTGTTTCGGAGTTTGGGTGTTTTCTATGTATGATATGTATGTATTTACAAAAAAAAGTATATATGTATTTATATCAGTTGTTTAGTACCCATAATCCAAGCTCTGCTTAGTTTGGGATTAGATGGCGTTGTGTGTTAGATGTCCGAAAATATTTATTTATTTTTAAAGGCATGTTAGTAAACTACATTTAAAAAACATAAAAAATGGTTAGACAGATTTGGATTTCATCGTGTGTAGAAACGTAACACAAGAATTATATATGGTAAGCAAATACCGCCGCCCACGGACACCTGCATCACCAGAGACATCACTTTGGGGGATGGGGAGCGGGATGGGATCACTCACTCGGTGAAGTGAGTCCGTGGTATCATTCCGGTCGAGACTGTCCATTCGTTCCGAAGCGTGGCTCTCCCACGGTAATGATTGAAGCGGATTGTATATTATGTCAAGGTCAATCGGGGCAAAATTTTTTAGTAGACACATAAACGAAAATAATAAACAAACATTTGGATGTTTATTAAAAGTAGTATTCTATATATATCCTTTAAACAATTAACGAAAATCCAATCGAAATCTTATCTAATCCATTTTCTAAATTAAAATAGTAAGTCATTATCACTATTCAATGAAAACTGAATTTTAATATGTATATATAAGTAGACTGTCAACGGCCGTAAGAGACAGAATCAATGCAAAAAAAAAACAATTAAAAAAGATAAGTTCTTTCAAGTTCATCACTCGTTACGCCACATTTGATGTAATTTTCCACGCAACACCGCAAATAACGGAAACAAAATGATTGTTTATAATTTAATATTTAAACAAGTGATAACAAGATGTTACTGAATTTAACCGAATAATTTATCTATAAATTTTGTTTTAAGAAGATAACTTGACCGTACATCCTAAACAACCAGTTACAGCATATCGCGGCAACAAAAATACCTCATCTGTGAAAATTTTTACTGCCTAATTGGGCTTGTGACAGATGTTCGGACAGCCGACGTACCTTTTACCTTTTGGGCACGGAACCCTAAATGTACGACAACGGTCTTTCTGCAGAACTTCGATATCGATTAGTTCTTGTGGTGTGGGGGACCGGTGTTTGGCTTCACGTAAAATATTGAATTTCAACCAGTGGAATTAAAGTAGATCAAAATAATTAGAAGAAAGGCTCTCGGGGAAGAGTAAAAATGAATTGTGACTTTCTTAATAGCAAGTGCAGATGCCATGAAATTCACTGAACCCCCTATAGATACATAAAAGGTCTTCAGGCCGTAAAACTTTCTTAAAGATAAAGTTAATTAATTAATTGTACGGTTTTATAGGTTTTAGTAGAGTATTAGAGGATTAGACTATTAGAGGCGCTCATAGCCTAGTTGCACTCGGTGATTATAAACAATCACCGAGGGTAAGCAACGACGGCGCGGTCAGTACCTGGATGGGTGACCGCTAGTGGCATGTTACCATGAGCGTCTCCGTGATTCGGTCACGTTAAGCAGTCGGTCGCGGTTGTTATCATAGGATAACAGTCGTGAAGCTTAGTTGGAGGCCTTCGGGCGGCTTGAAAACATCCAACGATAACATTACGTAGCCACAACGTTGTCATGCCAGTCCCCAACCCGCACTTGGCCAGCGTGGGGACGTACGGCCTTAACCCTCTCCTGAGATGAGACCGGAGCCTAGCTGTGGGACATTATGGGTTATTGATGATAAGTTTTAGTGTCATTGTGACCTGGAAATTATGACAAATTGGTTGTTAACAAATATACCATGGAACGATATATATAACGATACCATGGAATCCATACTAACGTTAGAAATTCGAAAGTAAAGTGGTCGGTTATGTTTTCAAGGCTAAACCGCTGCACAGATTTTAATTTTTAGTTTATGCTATATCGAGTATAAGTTAGTATGTTATGTTACAAGTGTTGAACAACACTTTTATTAATATTTTTATTTTACCGGGTAAGTGAGGTTACCTAACAATGACTCGTGCCTCCATAGCTAAGTTGATATTCTAGGAATGTAAACGTTATAAGAATGTAAACTAACTAATGAAAATGACGTCATGCCAAGTCTAAGTCACGTGGTGAAAAGAAAATAATATGTACAAAAGAATGGAGGTGTTGGCGATTGTGGTATCAGAGCTAGACCTCCTGGCATCTGGACTTGCAGGTGATCTTTCTGCGAATTTGCCCCTTGTACGATGATAAAAGTTGTTCAATTCATTCTCCTAAAATTATTTATGACATTTGCATCTAACAGCACAAAATTTTTGCCTAAGATCGCTAATATTATCATTGAAAAAGTCTTCACGAGGTGCGTCACTAAAAAACTTCATCAGGCTGTATGTAGAAAAAGCAAATTAAAAAAAAATCTTTGGCAAATGACAAGACGAGAGTAATTTTAAAATGTAGACTCATAAAATACTAATAGGCAAATTGTCATTTATATTTTCAAAAGTTGGTCCCTATTTCCTCTCATCCACATTTTTATTACAAATATCATCATACGAAAACTTGAAAGACTTAAGATTTAAAGACTTTAAATACTTGACATTGGCAGAAATAGCTGATTAGCTGGTTGATATTTCTTCTAAAGAAGAAGAGGAAGAAAAAGAAGAAAATACTAATAGGTTCTTTAGTATCATGTTGTGATCTAATTTCTTCGGAACGAAACGTGAGTCACTGTTGTTATTGATTGCGCTTGCGCACACAGTTATTGTTTTATTGCATCACGTGTTGCTCCATATCAAACTGTATAATGTCAATAAAATAAACAATATTGGTATTGGACAGTTTGGTACAGAAAGTTCCAGTGATTTTAATGGGTTTGCAGTAGAATATTGATTGATGAAATTAATATGTCTTTTGAGAGAGGATTTGCTGTGAATGAAACTATTTATCACTTAAAAATGAAAACTCGTGCAGATTTTTGAAACTGACACAGAAAAGTTAAAATAATACTTTTTATTTATGACTAAAACATAAATTTTTAATTGTTTTCAATATATAATTAATAATATACAACTATTTTATTACAAGTTAATTCTATCTTCATGGATCAACTTCCAGGTGGGAATTTGGAAATAATTTAATACATATTTTCTTGCAAGACTGGCAGTTTTGATGTCACACATCAAATACAAGAAAAGCTGAAGGCAACAACAAATATATTTTAGAAATAGACATTACAGAAAGTTCCTTCACGTGTTAATCACTTGAGTTCCTATCATTAATGGTTGACCTTGCACTTGGAAAGTTTCCGAGATCTTGGATGGAAAACTAGAAATCAGTAATAACAATCGCTTTAATTATTAATTAGTACTTACAAAACTAATTGAATAGAAAACAAAGACGGGAGAGTCTGAATATTGTTTTGATGTCAAGCTTAGTAAAGATGAAAGGTTTCCTTAACAGAATTTTACTTAACACAATAAGGAAAGTTTGAGTTCTCGGAATGGTGACAGTTTAAGGTAGTAGAGCCACTGGTTTCAGCAGGAAATAGCCGACTCGACCAGAGCGGTTGGACAACATACAGATATTATCATCATCATCATCAGCCTATCACAGTCCACAGCTGGACATAGGCCTCTCCAATTTCACGCCATGTAGTCCGATCCTCGGTTTCTCGCATCCAGCTCCTGCTAGCCTCAATACAGGTATATTTAGGTGTAAATATATATAAAGGTATTTTAGAAAGGTAAGGATATGTATGTGGTGATGGATTAAGAAATAGGGGGTGTTTCGTTACGCAGAACGATCTCCGTCCTCCATAAGCGCAAGCCTGAGGGCGACGGATGAGGCCATTGTCACCCTAGCAAAAGTGGCTCGGATGGAGGCGCGGATGCTGCGGAGCGGCGCGCCTAAAGGGATAGTAACGGGATTATAGGGGTTCCCACACAGGAGGGGGGCACCTACAAACAGTGGGTCGCCTAAGGTACTTCGGGGTTCCAGGGATTTCCTTCAAAGGGTACACCTGGTTCCCCGGCTTCTAGTACCCGAGATGGTAAACGGTTTTTAGTCGGTTCGAGTCCGATATAACCTTCAGTCGGTGGTATCCGAGTTGATGGGGTGTTACGTAAAGGGAGGACAGACCAAGCAGGATAACAAAAACGGCAAGAGAAGGATTACAAACGCTGTACCAACCAGGACAGCGTGGTTTACTAGACAAAAACCAGCTTTCTAAAGAGAGGCCCTTATAAGGCAGTAGACCATTAGAATTTAGAATAGGTACCGTTAGGAGAAGAACAGTGAGGAACAAAAGCATATTTCGTGTAGTTATTATGTATCTCACATCTCTTTTAATAGATCTATGTTTTAATTGCACACGTCTGTATGATATAGGCGTGTGCAATTACAGCATTACTCGTGTGGCGATCAGTGAACTTCACAATCAAAAACTAGTGAATTAACTGAGAGTCAAAGCGTCAAAAGTAATAAAAAAAATACAAAAAATCGCTCAGCAACATCGATTTTACCAGTCACTAATCGAGATAAATGTATTTGTTATATAAATAACATTTTAACTTGTTATTGTAATGGTGGATAGGGGTGTGCGGCCAAGCCTCCGATGTAAAGGTCACTAGCTAACATTATTTATCTGTGGTTATCGATGTTTGTATAAAATATTGTTATTTATTTTTAAACTTACACATTTAAGGCTGGTTATAAAGTGGCAACTAGCCGGTTTAGCCATTTACTTAAAAATAAATGATTAAAGTAGTTGGTCGTGTTTTTTTTTTTTTAGATAAGTGTCCATGTCCATGACGGCTTGATAAAATAAACTGTGTTTGGTTAGTACATAAACAATTTTATTTTTCATAAAACTTTGTTTCGATTCCTTCTTTATAATTTATATTGTATGAAGAGAACAAAGTTGTAGACTACGTTACTGTAACAGTAGTATAATAATTTTTCATGATAAAGAATAATGTTTTTTAAACTCCAATGGTGTTTTACAATATCTGAAAATTGTCATTTAACCATTATATAAAAGCAGCTAGCTGCTGCTGTTAGAATGTTGCAAGTATAGTGTCTACCTCTAGCGGTCATTATGAAAAATTAACTCTAAATTAATTGATTTGCAAGTCGCCACTAATGCCATCTAGTTTTATTAAAAGAAAATAAATTCAATGACGCATGAAGACAAATAGTTTAGCTGAAAAAATAACCTTATTTGTTTTTATGAGGATAAATTCATCAGGAAATAATATAAATAATAATAATTATTATATACTGAATAGCTAGCAGACGGTATAAAAATCTAAATAAATATTTCAATAGGTTTCAGTAATTTAACGTTTTTACGGTCACAAAATATAGATGGCGCTATAATAGCTAATAGTTTGATTCCTATGAATCGGTACATATTCATATCTATGCTATGAATATGATGCAAAATCTGCTACTTCATAGTTTTAGTTTTTTAGTTTTATTACTTTGATAGATATTTAAAATAATTATTTAACTAAATATATACACAGACCAAGATAACTGCATCAATCCTTTAAAGTTTTGTCTTCAGACAAAACTTTAGGCCAACCGGCCTATTGATAAGTTTCCCTAACTGCTTTGCAGGGATTAGATTCCCACACAGTAAAAGTAACTGTGTGATGAGTAGCATCATTTAGAAATACAAAAAATTGTTTACCAGTAGTCAGGTTACCATAACATAAGTTCTGGCTATTTCGAGCAAAATTTTTGTACAATGTCTGTCTGTTTGTTCCGGCTAATCTCAGGAACGGCTGGACTGATTTTGACGGGACTTTTACTGCAAATAGCTGATGATACAAGGAGTGAGGAACGGCTCAACCGGGGCGGTACTACCCTCTCACAGAAGACCAACCTAAAATGATAGCATTCGTGCTGTCGTGTTTCGTTGGTGCGTGCGAGGCCGGAGGCCTAATGATGCTTCTGTATTTCAATAGGCCGCCTCAGTGTAGGTCACCATGCTACATTGTTGAATTTATTTATTTATTTTTTTTTTTTTTAAAAGACAACTCCCGCATTAGGAATATACATTCCTGTGTCGCGGGGATCTTTACAAACATACATGAAACGGACACAAAGTACACCCAGACTTAGAACAACAATTTATGAATCACACAAGGTGTTGTCCCATGTAGGATTTGAACCCACAACACTTGGCGCAGTAGGAAGTGGCGTGGCGACCACTGAAACCACTAGGCCAACCGTGCAGTCAGTGAATTGTCTACGCATTGAGTATGGTGATTACTACTCTTGGATTCTGCAATAAAAAAACATTGTACTACGTCCTGCGTATTTCAATGACTTTCTTTACGGGATAGAGAGGAAACGAGCAGACGTTTCGCCTGATGCTAAGCAATTACCGCCGCCCATGGCATTACACATATATATACATACATTACACCCTCAACACCAGGGGCGTCAGAAGTGCGTTGCCGGCCTTTGGGGAATGGGGGAGAGGGGAAGTATTTTCGAAATAGTTTGGGATAGGATTAGGTGTAGATCCGGTCGATGGCGCTGTACGGCTCACCATTGTGGGTGGCGGCTCTGACCGCCTATACCATCTCAGGCGGTATAGGCGGATACCGCACGGTGTCGACCAAGGCGGCGTGTGCCTTGGCCGGGACACCCCCGTGAGTTTTTCAGGCGGAAGTACTCGCCGAAGTTTATTGACGGGTGGCTGAATTCCGGGCGGAGACTGGCTTTCGCCCTCCGCCGGAAGAGGTACGCGAGTGGTGTGAAGCCGCCCGTCGAGCGACTATGGTTCGATGGTCGTCGCTTCGCCACCGTGGAGCTTCTCCAGCCGGTCATCCTCGAGTCAGCAGGGCGGCAATACGGGACCCTTTCCTTCCGACTGACGCAGGTGCTTTCCGGGCACGGTTGCTTTGGGAAGTACCTGTACTCGATCACCAGGAGAGAATTGAGTCCCGCCTGCCACCACTGCAGTGAGGACTCAGCCCAGCACAAGCTGGCGCTGTGCCCTGCTTGGGAGCCGCAGCGTCGGGCCCATACTGCAGTCATCGGAGGAGATCTCTCGCTACCGGCCGTCGTACGCTCCATGGTCGGTAGCGAGAGCAGTTTCACAGGCCCGGGAGGACGATCTCCACTCGGGCCCGATCCGCCGCTGGCGAACTGGGCGGCGGAGGCGCGCCCACCAGCGCCTCATGCCGCCCTGAGTGTGGCCGCGGATAGGCGGGACGGGTTTTCCCCTCCATCCGCTTCACAGGCCAGCTGCGAGGGAGCGACGTTACACGTGTACCGTACGAGGCTTAAATTAAGAGAGTTTAGTAGCAGACGGTGCCCGCTTTAGTACGGGCAGGCGCTGGGAGGGGTCCAGGTGGCCTAAGAAAGCGGTTCCCGGATTAAAACCACACCAGGGAGGGATCGCTGTGGCCGTACCGTGTGGTTTTAATCAGTTCGATTCAGACACACCGCACCGCCGCAAACCTCGGTGGGGTGAAGGTTCGAGGGGGTTCCCACAAGTAAAAAATGATGTGTAATGGCCCCCGGTATTATCACTACCTCGATGAAACACAGCACAAGCGCTGTTTCACAACGGTCGAGCTAGCCATGGATGTCGAAGCGTATCTTTCCCATGTTAAACTTTCTAGACTTATCAGGTGTGACTGTAGTTTTCAGTTAAAACGACGTTTAACTGTACCTACCTACTTATGTTGCAATGTACATTTAATTTTTCGATTGTGTTAGTAACCACATACTGTAGGAACTAGATAGTTAGAAAGACATCGCGTGTGCAACAAATACACAGACACATACAGAAACACACACGTATAAACCACAAATGCATTAGAACGTACTTATGTATGTGCCACATGACAAGAAAATGGACATAATACAACTTGACACAAATCACTTTAATGAAACATATTTTTAATGGTAATAAAAATAGTTAAAAGTTATATTATTATGTTAGTAACAAGGCACACGCAGGGACTTTTTATGACATTATTTCATATTATTTCCGTTTACAAGTATTTGATTTGAGTCACATAATCTTAATGTGTATGTGTATAATAGATCAACATTCAAAATTAAAATCTCGTAATCACAAAATCTATAACTATGTTGGTAGTATTTAAAAATGAACGCTTTAATGTGACAATTACTGTTAACTACTTCACATTTGCTGTCTGCAATTCCTGACTGTAATCATATAAGTTATGTCTGGTGGGAAAGCTTTTGCACTTCAGTTTAATTACCTATTAATTTCAATAGTCTTGTCTTGGTGGATTATGCTTTGTACTTTATTCAAGTTTTCAGCAATATTATCAACGATAATATATATTGTTTGACACAGGCCTCTCTTTAGAAAGGTTTCGGCCTATTATACCACGCTGGCCAGTCGGGTTGGTATTATCAGCAATTAACAGTGCATTGTTTGACATAGGCCTCTCTTTAGAAAGGCGGTTTCGGCCTGTTATACCACGCTGGCTAAACGGGTTGGTATTACCAGCAATTAACAGTGCATTGTTGGACATAGGCCTCTCTTTAGACAGGCGGTTTCGGCCTATTATACCACGCTGGCCAGTCGGGATGGTATTATCAGCAATTAACAGTGCATTGTTGGACATAGGCCTTTCTTTAGAAAGGCGAATTCGGNACAGGCGGTTTCGGCCTATTATACCACGCTGGCCAGTCGGGATGGTATTATCAGCAATTAACAGTGCATTGTTGGACATAGGCCTTTCTTTAGAAAGGCGAATTCGGCCTGATATACCACGCTGGCCAGTCGGGTTGGTATTATCAGCAATTAACAGTGCATTGTTGGACATTGGCCTCTCTTTAGAAAAGCGGTTTCGGTTTTTATACCACGTTGGCTAAACGGGTTGGTATTATCAGCAATTAACAGTGCATTGTTGGACATAGGCCTCTCTTTAGAAAGGCGGTTTCGGCCTGTTATACCAGGCTGGCCAGTCGGGTTCTTATAGGTGTTTGTTTCAAGTTTTCATTCACTTTATATGACAATATTATGCCTAGTTAGTTCCCTAAGTCGTCTGTTACCACATTCACGGGATAAATACGGTATTTGATACTTGAGACTTCGAACTTGTTTTTATGTGACTTCGTTAATTTGATGTTTCAATTAACTATGTGTGTTTGAGAGTAACTGTTTTGAAAAGAAAACGTTTTACATGAATAAAAAATATTAATTTTAAATGTTTTACGGTTAATCGCTTTCATTTTCTGTAATTCATAGATTACCCCCAAGGGGTAATCTGAGAACAATCCTAACTAATATTATAGTGAATGTGAGTTTGATTGCTTGTTACGCTCTCACGTTTACGACTTCAATCGTAGTCTCAACATTTTGAGACAAGAACAACTAAAATTATGTATTTAACTGATGAAAATCGTATTTGTTTTCATATTTAGAGTGAGATTAATAGTTAAATAACAAAGATAAAACTACAAAATAAGGGAATAAGCCATGTTAAGTTGAACACCAATCAGAGCGAGTTACGTCACTTATGTATGAAGGTCACTTTGTGCGTATACAATCGACGATCACTTTACTGTTTTTAAGAGCTTTAATTGACACTGTTTGACAAAGGGTGACGTCACGTCTTACCCAAACAGACGTCATGACACCACCGAGCGTTTCCTCGTGAATTTTTAACTTAAAATTAAATCACAATTTTTAGCTACTAAAACTTAACTTTTTGTAGAAATATAACTGTTTTTGACAATAGGAGATACTTCTGAATATCATAAAACAGTTTTTAAAAATTTGTCATATTGCCTATTATATTCTATTTGTATTCAATATATGGTATGAAATAAAACTTCTGTTGCAACTATTTTGGCGTGTGACTGCGCAATCTTCACGCACGTCCACGTCTGATTGATCGCAATGTCGTGAAAATAGAATTATAAATAACTACAGCCGTTGCCAACACACAAGCGAAACATGCCCGCCATTAGTAACACCGACATTACAGTACCATTTGATGAAAGATGTCACTGAACTCAGCTCGCTTTAACAATCAATTACACATGCGATTTAAATTTAAACCAATGTTTGTAACTTACGCACGCTTACAAGACATCAACGAACGACATTTTAATACAGTAGATTTTTAAAAGAACTGTTTATAAAGTTATTGAGGATCACAAAACAAGATAATTAATTGAACAACAAAGCATGTATTTAATCAATATCCTAGAAACCATGGTACAAATGTGATTAGTTTGGGCCTAGCGCTTTATCTGAATACACAATTATAAATTACCAGTTGCCCAAACATGGCGACAGACTTCGTTTTATCTAAAGTTAATGGCCTATTGCAGTTCAGCAGGAGAAAGTTTATAAAAATATGTCAGTGGGAACACTTTTCATCTTACTTAATTCAACGGAAGGTATACGTTAATATCCATACGACCTAATTAAATTGAAGGCATACCAAAGATAATCCTTTTGTTTGGCGGCAAATATTTGACAGTTAGGGACAAGTGTTTAAATTTACTCTGGGAGATCGTTTTTTGTTTTTGCGAAAGACGGTCCCCATTTCATGTCATGTCATGTCATTTTTTTTTTTTTATCATTAATTCCATCACGACGGAGACTTGAAGACTCGGAAGACTTAGAATTGAAGACTTTAAATACTAGACATTGGCAGAAATAGCTGATCCGGCTGGTTGCCATAACATCAAAATAAGAAAAAAAAAATTACTCTGTGGTTTTTATGAGAAAAGAAATATTGTATTTAACCGACTACAGCGAAGCCAAAAGGAAGGACTTATTCTGATGTTTTATAATATTTTCTCTCCATTAGAATCACCTTGGATAATTTGAAAGTAATACCTGTTAACGAGCAATTCCCGTATAAATATTACCGTAAGATTGTGAAAACCGTTAGATTGTAATCTATCTCGCCTAAACTCGACATTAGATGAATGCACATATCGTGCAAAGCCAAAGGAAAAAAAAAATTCTTGCTAGATTGTATTTTTTTTTATTTTAATCTAATACTTTTAGTTAGATTATAATCAATCGAAACAAAATCGTCAAATTGTGATATGGTATGCGCCGGATCTCATCTCGCACGTTGATGGGTTGACCAGTCTGTGTCCCGCGCCGCCATATTTGTTTGTTAATTCGTTTGTTGAAAATAGACGCACAGCTTAAGAATTAAATACATAAAATAGTTGTGGCAGTGCAATGAATATGTGATAAATCAAAGAAGTTCTAACCTAACTCTATAGCAATAGAACGACCTACTGTAAGACCGACCAATCAGGGACAGTTGACAATTTGACGGGAGATCGTTTTTTGTTTTTGCGGAAGACGGTCCCCATTTCATGTCATCCACATTTTTTATATTTTTTATCGTTAATTCCATCACGACGAAGACTTGAAGACTCGGAAGACTTAGAATTGAAGACATTAAATACTTGGCATTGGCAGAAATAGCTGATCCGGCTGGTTGCCATATCATCAAAATAAGAAGAAGACAATTTGACGCGCAACAGATTGTGATTTAACGGTTTTACTTCGATTCGATTTCGATACATTATAATCTAAAGAAAAATAGTACGTTAAATTGTAAGCAGTATGTCACAATCTCCAACCCTTGGACGGTTTACAATCGCGCTAGGTAAATTATAATTTAACGATATTTAAAATCTTACGGTAACATATATATATATATATAAAATCTGAACCTCCGAAATGGCTTCCTCGATTTTCATGAAATTTAGTATATAGGGGTTTCCGGGGGCGGTAAATCGATC
Organism: Hyphantria cunea; assembly: GCA_003709505.1. Taxonomy (NCBI): domain Eukaryota; kingdom Metazoa; phylum Arthropoda; class Insecta; order Lepidoptera; family Erebidae; genus Hyphantria; species Hyphantria cunea. Next base: position 258,914 of record PKRV01001262.1, read on the forward strand.
GAATTAGGATTTAATTTAGGAAAAATTACTAAAAAAAACTGTTTTCTGGGTATTTATAGATTACTATAACAAATAATAATGTCTGTAGAGTTTTGGACCACACTTTATGGTTCTATTGGATGACAAATGAAATTGGGACTTTCGCATACTGTTCTTATTGAAATAGACGAACTCATTTTGTCTAGGTACATTATCAATGTAGAACGTCCACAGGCCAGGTGGAGTGATGATCTGCGCAAAGCGGCTGGCAGGAGCTGGATGCGAGAAGCCGAGGATCGAAGCAAGTGACGTGCAATTTTAGAGGCCTATGTCCAGGAGTGGACTGCGATAGGCTGATGCTGATGATGACGATATCAATACGTCTGGAGTTCTCAAGAAGTCTGCGCAATAAATTGTCATTAATATGCATTGCTCTTTATTGCTTTAAGTAGCTAGCGGCCTTTAATGTATATATGTAGTACATGACTGTACATAAAATACTATTGGCCAAATAAACTTTTTGCTGTTATAATTTATTATTCTTCATTTCCTTTTCATTTGTTAATATTATTATATTAGAGTGTGATATAAATAATAGATAGATAGATAGATAATACTTTATTTGTACAACAAGGTTTACACACAATATACAGTTCTAAAAATTATATAATTTAAGTATATTTACGATAAATATGACTTTCAAATTTTTATAACTTTGAGCTTAGTGACAATGAGGGTAAGCTCTCAGGTCATAAAGCATATATTTTAGTAATGAGAGTCATCTAGCGGTGGCAAGACGAACTACGAGTAGATTTTGTTTTGTATCACGCAATTAATGTTTTGATATGTTATCAAGTACGGCTTCATCTAGTTTTAGACAATGTTTGAAGAGAGTAAAGATACAGTGAATATGATTTTTTTTAAAATTTGGTTAAATTGATTATACCTATATTCACATATAATTTTAGTACCAGGCATACGATGTAAAAACACATCTCCGCGAATGTAAATAAAATAATCTACTAGTTCCGTACAAACCTACGTATATTATATAATGTAACTCAAAATTTATACTTTTCGCAATTTTTTCTTTATCAGTGCTATTGGACGTTGTTCGTACCAAATTTCAAGATTTTGAGTTCACGGGAAGTACCTTGTATGTTTTGATTCTTTTGCGTGTATCAAAAATTTGCAGACAGACGGACAACAAAGTGATCCTACAAGGATTCCGTTCCATTTTTTTCCTTTTGAGATACCGAACCCTAAAAGTAATTGTATTTATTTAAAATAATAAACGTAGTACCCAGTGCAATTTACAAAACCACCTACACTTATATTGTAATGAATTAACATATACAAAAAATAAAATTCCTAATATATCCGAAACAGACTCAAACATTATTTATCACGAGATTTGCGACTAAGAGTCTGTAGAAATACACTTAAATTAGATTTTTTTAAGCCAACATACATATTTTGTATAATTTTGACTGAGCCAGTAAAATTGGCGGGGCTACAGTGGGTATTTTTGGGGTTCAAACCCAAAGAAATTAAACATGGCTACGCTCGTGCCCAGAAATTAGTTTAGCGATACTAATTACCTTCCTCTAATTCGTATGATACCAATGTAATTTAATTTTAATGTAACTGTTCTCAATTCATGAGATACAGTCGTACTACTTAAACATCACTGGTGAAGGCGGTTAATAATTCGTTCTCATTCATAGCAGTGGTCAATATGTTTATGGTAAAAAAATATGAATACATTGAAGGCTATGAAGTCGGTTAACATCACAGCCCAGTTCTGCCTTATGATTTACACATACTGTAAAATATTCATGAGTTACATCAAGATATATAAGGACGTTCCGTTCGTTAGGTTCACTTGACAGTCGTAGATGTATATAGGTACGTATAGTATAAATGTATGTAAGCAGATGTACATTTAAATTATTCTCGTTGTTTGTCAACCTAAATAAATTTCTCTTTATTTACCGACTTAACGACAGACGGGAGATGGTTCTTGTTTTATATCGTTGTTTTATGTAAAAGGCTTAGCTTGTATTTAATAAAAAGTATCCAATGGCACTTATAACTCTTCCAAGAATATGTGTACAAAGGTTCACGATCGGTTAAATAGTTTTCGCATGAAAGTAACCAAACAAACTTATATCGCATTTATAGTAATAGAATAGATGTGTTAAGCTTTCATTGTATTATTTTAATTTTAGTGCGATTGATCCGAGGGGATTACAGCACAAAAAAGGAAAAAAAGGGCGTACTGTATAATTTTAGTTAAATTCTGAATATAAAGTTAATGTTGAACAGAGTAACTATTTCAAAGGATTCAGTAAATCTAAGCACAAAATTTACGATTAGATATTTATCTATCTAATATAATTGGTTCGTATCGAGGGCATCGTTAACAGCACGTTCAACCTCGAACGGACCGGGTTAGAAAACAGAAAACTGTTTCAGTGTAACGAGATATTCAAAGGATAAAGTTAGGTATTTAGTCTCTATCCTTTCTCCAGCTTGTGGAGCTGTTTAAAGCTTAATTAATATATATCAACAAGCCCTTACTTTTTAGTTATCCTTGAGAGCAAAAACACCATTTTGGAAACTTTCGTTGACAGGCCCAATTGTTGTATTTTCTGTAACAAACAAAAGCTATATTAATCTTTATAACATTTTTATTAATTTCTTTAATGTTATGGGTATTATTTAAAATAGACATGATCTCGTTGGGAAGTATCTATTGTTAAAAAGAGTTATATTTCTACAAAAAATATAGTTTAAGTAGGAAAACATTGCGATTTAATTTTTAGTTTAAAATTCATGAGAAAACACTCGGTGGTGTCATGGCGTCTGTTTGTCAACCAGTATCAATTGTAGCTCTTAAAAACAGTATAGTGATCGTCAGGACAGGGCAGTCTGTCAGATGAAGCGGCTTTACTACAAACAACAACAACAACAACCCATAATGTCCCACGGCTGGGCTCGGGTCTCCTCTCAGGAGAGGGTTAAGGCCATACGTCCCCACGCTGGCCAAGTGCGGGTTGGGGACTGCAGCGCACTTCGTACCGCCATATTTATTTCCGTGAATATTTTCTAAATAATCGAAAGGTCGTAGAAGGGTAAAAATTTAACACTAAATGTATTTTTTAATTTCACACCATAAAGATAACCAAAAAAAAATTTGAAAAGAAAAATATAAAATAAAATTTTGGGGTTAAACATCTTCAACACTTAGGTATGTAAAAATTAGTTATAAACCTATTTAATTACTGAATATACATACAAAATTTCATCAAAATCGGTTAAACCCTTTCGGGGGAGTATAAACACTAAAACTGTGACACAAGAATTTTATATATTAGATAGCATATAACTTGTTTAGATTATTCTGAACTGTATTTATGTAAGAAACTGCACACATAAGTGTTCTGTATTTAGTTGAGTATAAGTAGGTACTTGTCGTTGCCAGATTAGATTTGATTCTCAAAATTAATACATAATGAGAGTTTGATTGAACTAATAGGTAAATAAATGACTGCTCTACGAATATATACTCAAACATTAATGATTACATATATCGTAAAATAATTACTAAATCATACTCTGATACATGCACAGATAGCGTATTTGTACAACATCAACGCGTCAGACAAATATCGTAGTCACTACCAAATAGAAATTAAGAATGCAGTTAAAAGTAGTTATGTAATAAATTGTATTACTAGTTTACGTAAATAAATAAATGGTTTAACGATTTGTTACGTCTTAGTGGTATCATAAAATATGAAACCAAAGGAAGAAGTAATTATTTAAAAGATCTAGAAACGATATAGCTTTTGTATATACGTATATATTATATATTAACAAAAACATATGTATTTATATCAGTTGTCTAGTACCCATAGTATAAGCTCTGCTTAGTTTAGGACTCGCGGGCGTTGTGTCAGATGTTAAAAATATTAATTATTTTACTGTTAAAAAGGTCAGGTTAGCAAAAAGTGGGTCAGTCCGAAAACAATTCCACACGCAATTTTTTTTTTTAAATTTATTTTAACTTAAATTGCACATGTACCAGTCTTAAGTCTGCCAAACTGTAGGACAGTTTGTCGGCAGAAGTTCTCTTAAATGGGTCCGAATGTCTTAAGAAAAGCTGTTATTTTGCTTTCTTTTTTGGGCACAATATGTTAACTGTGTTTGATTTTAACCAGTTCCAACCTACCGTCAATTCTTTAAAAAAGTCCGTTGCTAAAGATTTTCCCGGCGTGCAACTGCACTTACACGACGTGGGACGAATGACACGAAATTATTATCAGATTATGACAAGCAGAAATCATATTTACATTTCATTATCAACGTGATTAATCTGTATCTAAACAGATTTTATATCTCCACCATAAAGCTAATGTTACCCTATCATAATGACAGGGATTTACGTTAAAACGGCGTGGGTTTCGATAAAGGCATTTCCATGAAAAGTTCAGTAATGGTTATGAATAAGAATGGTCACTCCACTTAATGGCATATTGGTTGGTTCACCACCCACAGGATTTTTTTATGATATGGGGCAAACGCACTGACTATACGCACGGTATAGTGGCTTCTGGGGTCTCTTTTTTGCTTCCTACTGTGCTGAGTGTAGTGTTGTGTGTTTCAATGTCCATATGGCTCAACAATTTGTGCGAGCCACAAATTGTTGACCCTGTGTTTCTGCTATATGGCCGTGTGTTGACGGATCAACAATGTGGACAGTCAACACCCCTATTCATTTCGTCCCGTAGCGTTAAAGGCGACTAAGAAACATACTGAGCTGGACAATAGTACTACAAAGAGAACTTAAAACTAGCTGTATAGTATACCAGCGTAGTAGAGAAGGCCAAAACCTCCTTACAAAGAGTGGACTTATAATTAAAGGCTGTTTAAATCATTAATGACGATTCTACAAATAGAAACAAGCCACTTCTAGAGCGGAAATGTCAAAAATATCATGTTATTGCGTTTTTAATCTTATCTTACTGAAATACAATCACTTCAGATTAGTGTTGATGCACTTTGCGTATCAATCTTGATCTTTAGTATTGCGATATCAGTATATTGATTTTTTATTAATCATCACACATCAATAGAATTATATCAGGTTCCTACAAAGTAATTATCGACAGAATACATTCTTAAAAATAATAAAGCCCCGATAGGAGGTTGCCACAGTCAACAGGCCAATAACTTGAGAAAAAAAACAAAGGAACTAAATGTAACACTTCTTGTGAAAATTGGATTAGATAGGATTTTGGTTAAATGAGTTAGTTTCGATGAATCTAACAATCCACAGCCAAAAGAGTTCCTTTAACACAATACACCTTAACATACCTTAACTATAACTTAGTTCCTTTCTACCATGGGAGAGCAACGCTTCGGTAGGACCGGAGTGATACCACGGCCTCACATAAAAACCGGTGTGTTTTACCTAGCGAGTGAGGATACAGAAGGCCCATACCCCTCCCCCAAACGCTCTCTCTTTCTCCATCTCCCAATGGCCGGCAACGCATTTGAGACGCCTCCGATGTTGCGGGTATCCAAGGGTGGCGCTTATCATCAGACGATCATCTGCTCGTTTACCCTATATTCCATGAAAAATATGTCTTTTCTTATGAATTTTCTAAGAAGCACCACTTGATCTGAGCCAGGATTTACTCATTTTTCATAGACTATAGGCACCGTGTCTACTTACCTAGGTAGACAAGGGTGGGTACACTATTTTATAATGTTGTTAACAATCGTTAAGAAAGTTCAGAACAATAATAGCTCTGGCAATAGTTCGCTGTTTTGTTTTTCATTTCATTGATATTCTTGGCAAGTATACTCGTGCATCATGCATTGCTAGAAAAATGCTTCTTATAAAAATTTACACTTTTTAACTCTTAATTTTGCATTTATGTCGCATAGACTGGGACTTATAGCAATAACATTATTAATAAGTCCTTTTACACCTGCTGGTAATGGTCTCCAACAGTCTAGTACCGAAAATAGGCCTTTCCATACATCTGTAACTCGTTAATATATTGGAATATCTCAACTTCAACTTTTGATTAATGGCTCTATGATTGGAATATCTCATAGCTTATGGAAAACTTTTGAAATATAAAAAGAAACGAACACTTGTCAAATAAAATTGTTGAACTTGCTAATTTCGATTACACGGTTGGCCTAGTGGTTTCAGTGGTCGCCACACCGCTTCCTACTGCGCCAAGTGTTGTGGGTTCAAATCCTACATGGGACAACACTTTATGTGATCCATAAATTGTTGTTCTAAGTCTGGGTGTACTTTGTCTCCGTTTCATGTATGTTTGTAAAGATCCCCGTGACACAGGATGTATATTCCTAATGCGGGAGTTGTCTGTTAAAAAAAAAAAGCTACTCTAGGAAAATCTTGCTTGCTTTACTCTCTTTGCGTTATTATAATTATCTTTCTGGTACAAACACACACACAAACACTGACAGATGGAATAAAGAAATTATATAAAGGTCTTTTGTTACAACGACGGGACCCTAAAAAGCTTCAAGTATCTAATTAAAGATTGTCAAGGATTAAATCGAAAAAAACAATACGATTATAAATCATTGTACTGGTTTAATATCTAATACAGAAAAGAAATGAAGTAAACCTAGGCTTTTTATTGTGATCGATTGCATGATATAGAATTGTTAAATCTATATATTATACAAAAGAGGAAGGTGTCTGATTGACTAAGACACCCAGAGATCAATGCATAGCCCAAACCGCTGAGGCCAGAATACTGAAATTTTGCATGTAGGTTCGTTATATATCGTCAGTACTTTTGAGGAAGTGAAGAAAGGAGTTCTAGAAATGACATCCCTAAGGGGGTAAAAAAGGGGATGAAATATTTACTTCTGCACGAGTGAAGCCGCGGGCAAAAGCTAATCTACTAATATAAAAATCAATTGCAGTAGATATACATTAATTGGAAAAAAAGTCTGTCTATGATCTGATACAAACTCCCTGACATTGTGGTCACATTGCCGAGTGTGAATAAAAAAGCAACACGTCATTCTACAATCACTGTTCATTAAATTAAATCGATGAAAGTTAAAGAGCAGCTCATTATAAGTACGTCAGTGTATTAACAGCACATTGTACTCTTTTTTTCCAAAACAGCTTGGTGAAATTATATCGTAATTATATAATCATGCAAGGGAAAGTAACTGAAATTTTTCTCGAGCTGATTTTGTAAGATATTTACTATAGTGACAGAGTCTGCTAAAATCATAAATGTATTTTATGTTCCTCAGCAACTAATTTGATATTATAACAGGCTCAAAAAAAATAATGTGGTTCTGTGCTCAATTACTTAATATTTTTTTATTTATAACAATCAACAACCCATAATGTCCCACTGCTGGGCTCGGGTTTCCTCTCAGGAGAGGGTTAAGGCCATACGTCCCCACGCTGGCCAAATGCGGGTTGGGGACTGGCAAGAATACGTTGTGGCTACATAAATCTTGCCGTTGGATATTTTTAAGCCGCCCGAAGGCTTCCAACTAAGCTTTATCTAACTAGACTGTTATCGTATGATAACAACCGTGACCGTCTGCTTAACGTGACCTCCGAATCACGGAGGTGCTCATGGTAACATGCCACCAGCGGTCACCCATCCAGGTACTAACCGCGCCGTCGTTGCTTGCCCTTGCTGATTGTTTCTAGTCACCGAGTGCAACTGGGCTATGAGCGCCTTATTTATAACGGTTTAAGAAATTTATTAAACAACTGTGTTGTTAAGCAACAAACTTAGCATCATACATGATAGTTACATCGGACAGGACAAATACTCGGGTTCAAGCATTTAGAAATTATGGTGAAAATATTTCAATGTTTTGCGCAATCTGGTGAAAGTAAAGTTACACTGTTGTTTTGTATATTGGAAACCCCAAGATAAGGACAGTGACCTACAGGATCTATAGGGTTAATAAAATGCTGCCTGGATGCATGTGTGTTTCATAGCCAATATCAATAATACATTAAGAATTCGGTTCTGAAGTAATTTTTAAATGTACATATTTTTATTTCAATTTCGGTAATTTCATTGTGACATTGTTGATATTTTATAAAGTCTTTTCTGTATGACGGGATAAACACCCTGTGGTATAATTATCATCATCAACATAGGCTATAGACATAGGCCTCTCCAATTTCACGCCGCTTAGTTCGATACTCAGCTTCTCGCATCCAGCTCCTGGTATAATCCGTATTCTTAATCCCACAAACTCCGTACATGCAATAAAAGAGGGTAATGTTTAGTAGTAGTCAATTATTATGTAAAATAGTATAGAATTTTTGGAAATTCTCAGATTTCACAACTATAATATGCATATATTACATACATAACTAAACCTTTCTCTTGAGTTATTATATATCGCTAAATCTGCATTCAAATCCGTTGAGTAGTATAAAAGATCTAAGCGAACAGACAGCGGAAGGGACTTCGAATTATGTAAAGAAAATTATATTAAAGTAAAAAGTATTAATGAGATTCCTAAATTATTGTTATTAAAAGCAATTTCTCTTCGTACAAACTATGTGATGAAATGCGCATTTTCTATATTTAGTGTACGGTAAACAATCATAAGATAATATTTTTAAAGAGCTTCCGCGATTTCAATGCCTATGTTATTTCGATAAACAACGTATTTTCCGATACACAGATAAAACTATACACTCTAAAATATACTCTAAAATAACACATTTACCAGAATATGTGACAATATCTTGTTTCCGGTATTTTAAGTGTTTTTTATTTATAGTATTGGTGGCATACAACCAGACTTATTTTTTTATGCGGATACCCCTTCGTATGCCAACCAACTGGTGGGTATGTAGAACTCGAACCGACTAAAAACAGCACACCGTCTCGGGCCACCTACGGTTTGTAGATGACCCCTTCTGGGTAGGAACCTTCTATTTAGAAAAGGGCGCCAGCACTTTGTAGAACTTGCGCCCGGCACACGGCCTGCTTCTGCTAGGGTGGCTGGTGGCCTCACCTGTCACCCTCCAGGCTTGAGCTTGTGGAGGAAGGAGATCGTTTTGTGATCTCCGGCGCCCGAGTCGTCGACAGTACCTGGCCCGTTTCCGAACCTGGCGCACCGGGAGCGTTCTAAACCTCTACCGGTCCCGCTCCGCCATCTCCTTTGCATAACTTGCTCAAAGAAAGAGACGGCAGAGTTCCTCGCGCTCTTGCCACCGTCGACTAATTGTTATTGATAGTTTAAAAATTTGACGAATGTTTGTTTGAAAGTTAGGAAAGTAGAAGAAGTACGAAAGCGTTAGCGGGCTGCAGATGTCCAAAGCCACTCGCTCCGTGTAAAAACTTATATTAAGTTAAAACCGGTTGAACTAGTAGCCGGCCCCAAATAATCTTGGGAATTATAAAGGGTATTTGTTTTTATATTAGTATGTGGCAACTTCCACATAAAAAAACAAGAAAACACACTACAACGCCATCTACTGGATACACACTAAATGACGGAGTAACGTACAATACGAAGAAACTATCAATTCTGCATCGCGCAATGGAAATTGACGCGTCGATTAACATATGGCCCGACAGGCTCATCTATACTACTCATCTAGTCGGAGGATTCTTCCTTCGTGTCGGAGGACACCCGTTCCTCCACAAGTACAACCACATTGTATATATAACTTAGTTAACGTTATTTTTAGTTGTTGGTAAGCATTCGATCTTATATATACAACAATTCGTTGTACGTAACATTCACAACAATACAGTGGGTTAATATATGAAGTAATAAAAACAATTAAAATAGCATTACACGTTAAACCAAAAACAATAATATAAAAAGGAAACATTAGAATGATTAAACATACCAAATTAGACAGGCTAGAGAGAGAGAGAGACAGAGAGAGTGAAGGTCGTTTGTTCATCAGTCATCTTCAAAGTTATAAACACGAAATAAGACTTGATCATACAAGCGAAATCGTAAGGAATATTAAGTATGTATAATTGTATACTACATTTCAATAGTTATCAGAATTTAAAATGAGTTTTATGTAATAAATTACTAGCCTGACACCATTTGTAATGGCGATGTTATGTGTGGTAATGGTAACTCATTGATGTCTTAAGACCAATCTCGTTTCAAAGCCAGTATATTTCACAATTAATGTGCACAACAGCTGTGAGTAAAATTTAAGTAATCTATTCATTATATATTAAGAAAGTTTTCATTCTAAATCTATAAATAAGACAGATATAATAGTTTTTGTAGTACTTTACAACTGTACCTTAACAAAAATAACCGCGGAGAACACCGCAAAGCGAAATTAGTTTAAAATAAAGTAGAATGGGCCTTATATGACCCGCTATCTTCCAGTGAAAGTCCCGTCAAAATCGGTCCAACCGTTCCAGAGATTAGCCGGAACAAATAGACAGCAAAAAAAAATGTTTTTTTATATAAGTAGTATATATACTGTCATATGCAATTGTGCATTCAGTGAAACGCTGTTAATTTAAAATTACAAATAGACACTTTAAATTAATTAAATCGTATAGATTAAGGAAAGATAAAGAAATACATAAAAGAAATTAGTTAAATAAGGTAAAGTAGACTTGAGTATTTGATATGAATTTCAGCTTGATACCTCCACGCGTTCCTGAGAAAAAGTGTTTTGACATACAGACAGAAAAAAAGTAATCCTATAAGGGTTCCGGTTTTTCCCATTGAGATGCGCAACCCTAAAAAGTATTAATAAGAAGGGAGGATAATTCTTCTTTTTTTATTCGTTTTATTTAAATTGCAATCTGAATTTTCACCTCTAATAGTAAAAAATTTGGAGATATAAAATATATACATATTTCTACATACTTATTTATAGCCGTATTCGATTTGGTAATAATATTTAAAATGCATTATACCATGTTTCAAACTCCACTCTGTGTCTCTGGTAAGTGTGAAAAAAACAAATGCCATAAAACTATGCTGATTTCACAGAAACTGTTTTTGTTTTTTGATGAACTAGTTCCCTGGGGGGTCACAACACAAGGATTCTGCATCTACCCACACCAACACCCACTTACAATGGCTTTTTAAGGGATAAAATAAGTTAAGAGTTTGGTTGAGAAGTTGTAAAAAGAATATTTTTCGTGTATTTCTTAAGTAAAAAACAAGGTCATTAAGTAAAGGTACCAAATTTTGTTAGTTTGGTCGAAGTATCGAAATTCAAACCTGTTTCCCAGGCTTTTTTTTAAATATAGAAGTATATTTTAGGAATATTCCTGTGTCGTGGGGCGTGGGGGCTTTCGAGAAAAGGAGTGGAAATGTGTATTAGGAAAGGCTGCATTTTTGTGAAACTTTACCCATAAACACTGCACATGCAATAGAAGCTCTCAAAAGAAATAATTTTCCCCGTTTTTGCAACATATTCATTTAGCTGAAATGCGAATATCGAGATGCATGTGTGGTGTGACTAGAATAGATAAGAAGAAAGACGTCAGAGGAAGCCTGAAAGTAGTACCTGTAGATGAAAAGTTGAGAAGCAACGGATTAACCTGGTATGGATATGTGATGCGTAGAGATGAGCAAAATGTAGTTAAGAAAGTTTTAAGTCTGGGAGTGGAAGGATATAAGAGTAGAGGCCGACCAAAGAAAAAATGGATGGACTACGTGAAAGAGGATATGGCCAGGAAGGGAGTAAGCAGTGAACTAACGCGTGATAGAGGAGAATGGAGGAAGAAAACTCATTGCACCGACCCCAAATGAAGTTGGGAATAGGGTAGTGAGATGATGATGAAGACTCTGCTCCTTTCAGTAGCGTCGTCGAAGTGTGATGATATATAGCTTTCCCCGATAACTGTGGTATCCGATAGAGAAAGAATTTTTCAAATCGGATCAGCACCTCAGGAGAATGGCGCGTTCTACCAAACCAACATACAAAATTCTTGGCTTAGTAATATTATGATAGATTGAGTAAATCGGAATATAATAAAGGTGATTGCAGCGTTCCAATGAACAGGTCGAGTCTCTTTTTTATCAGAGTATGTTAAATATAAGCTATATTTGTATGTCTATCTATCTAGAAAACTACATTAAAGATAAGCATTGTTATTTAACTACAAGAAAACATTTCAAGAGAACAATGAATCCGTAAATTCTTTAACAGTTATATTGTGTTCTAAGATAAAAACAAATGACGCCTCGACAAACATGTCGTATAAATATGACAATAACACTAGGACGTCACGGCGATATCTCTCGGATACGCCTCTTTAGACTCACTTACATCACACTACTGCTGATACCCTCTAGTGGGGTCAATGGAAACTTTAGTAATAATCCATTATCTGTTCGGTAGTTTTGATTCTTTCCACTTGAAGTACTCATTCTATTGTTACGCTTTAAAATACAAATCCGGTTCTAAATTGCACAATGTGAAGGTTTTCAAGAAGTAAAAGAATTATTTTCGAAAAGAATGCGTCTACATGTAATTTATCTACATTCTTTTTCCACGTTAACTTTTTTACGTTTAAATACTGGCCGTCTGCAACTTTTTAAATGCTTCCTGCATTTTTTAAACAGATTAAAAAACATAATAATTTGAATTACAAACAATAACAAACAATTTTATAGTCAACCAGGGTTGTTTGACAATTAATGTTTTTTTTATCTTTTATCCATACAACTAGCCGTCTAGTTCAAAATTCCACCAGTATTCCTGTACCAAATTTCATACTCCTCCGTACCGTTAATGTAAAAAGGAGTACAATTTTTTGCCATACGTAATAATAGATATAGTCAACGTCTGCTTGTTGTGAGTTTCTGCATAATTTGGAAAGTATTAGTATATAGTATAGTAGTTAGTAAGTAAGTAAATGTTCCCAATACAAAAATGACTTTTACGCTGGCAAAAACTGGTAAATATAAGGAGCCATTTATTCATTTGATCTATGACACCAACTGTCTGGTTCAGTCGATTGTGTTATTTAGTTTTCATGTTACCCAATAAAGAAAATTATCGGTTTGAAAACATCTACACATTTGAAGAGGTAAACTAGTGCCATCTAACAAATATAAGTCGAACTACGTACTAAAAACTTATTCCTGCATCGCGTAATGAAAGTTCTCAAATTAATTAATTAATATTTTAAAATCATGTTTAAGCCCCGTAGCAATGGTAGTCTTGTGCTTATAGAAAAATAACGTCCTTAACAGTAAGCCGTTAACATCGATGAAGTTAATTCTTTCACATCACTATAGTTCTATAAAAATAATAATTGCGAATATACATATAAGGTTAATAAGTACCCTCATATCTACCATTACATGTTTAGTCATTAACATTATAAAAAAGAAAAAAATACATTCAATACAAAACTCTTCATAACCATAAAGATTATTATATTTTTAACGCAAACATTTATTTAAAGGTATTTCATGCCTCTGATAACATATTCTGATTTACATTCCTGAGAGAGTCAGTCTGAGCCATGGCCATTGCTTGTGTGTTAATTCCCGTGAAAATAATTATTATTTACCATGAAACGCGAAAGTTTAAAAGTTAGAATAAAGACTATTGTTACTATCAAACAACTAACCTCTAATATTAGACGTCACTGTTAATTTGCAGCGAATGTTTTATTCCACCATCTTTGTGACACACCCGCCGATATATATATTTATCTTTGTTACGAGGACTTATAGATTGTAGGGATTTTAAAACTAACCCAATTATTGCGTCAACGAATTATCAAAAGGGGAAAAAACATTACTCATTTAATAGGAAATTTCAACCAGCTCTGAAACAGAGAAGCCATATACATTGTGACATTGTTCTAATTAAATCTTATCTATAGGTTGTAGAGGTCAGACGTTTGCTGGGGGTAAAACGTAAAACAATATATTTATATATAACTACTCGTGTAAGAACATATTTGCGTCAGTTTCGCAAGGAATCTAATAGTTCCTTTACTTGAAACTGATAACGTATAGCGTATGACTGGATTGTTTATTCTATTTGCGTTGTTTTAATATATCTGTTATCATTTGTGAACTTGAAAAAAATATCATATGAGCATTAGGCTCGGGAAGGTCGAGTTCATTTAAGATACTGTCGCACTACTTTCTAGACTTTTTCAAGAGGTATTTTCTCACGGAATTTAGTATCACACAAACACAATCAGTGTATAACTGTATAGTGTGTAAATAAGTTTATTAACTAGCCCCCAGCTTACAAACTCCGAGCTGTTTTTAAATATTTCTATAATCAGAAAAACATAATAACAGTCGAAAAGCACGAAAGCTGTTGGTCCTGCGCCTGATCTCCCACCCATATGAGAGTGTGGGAACAGAGAGAGCACCTGTGTTTGCGCACACATTTATGCACTGTAATAGTTCCTGCGTAGTTGGATGGTCTCCATTGAGACTAGCCGCCGTTGTTGTAATCGGCTAGGAGAACATCATCATCATATTAAGAAGAAATAAATAGAATATTGAAACAATAGACTTTCTATGTTATCCTATTCAAGAACTAACTAATCATTAAAGTTGACGGCAAGTTAGTAGAGAAACGCTTATTTCAGCACGAACGGGCCGGCTCGACCGGGGCAGTACTACCTCATAACAGATGATCAACCAAAAGTGGCACCATTAGTGTTGTCATATTTCGTTGGTGAGTGCAAGACTGGAGACCCAATGATGCAGGACATTACAAAAGGCCGCCGTAGTATGAGGTCTACTTCTCTTGGATTCTGCTCACGGTTTCCATCAGGCAGATTAGTAACTTTGGCAGGCTCATATGTAGAAAAAGGTTATGATTCACACCGGGGATAAATAATTGTTTTCTGAGCACGATAACTTATTCTGTCTGCTTATAATTAATCTTTAAAGTATATACATATTTAGAAATAGGTATATAAGTTTATCAGAAGTCTGGTTACTACTGGCTCAACTTAGCTTCAGGTCAGACAGCTGTGTGCGAGATTTGTGATTTTACCATTGGTACTAACTTTCTGATATGATCATATTATCGCGTATGTTTGCTAGGGCTCGCAAGTTGTCTTTCGCGTACATAGAGCAACACAGGCCGGCGGCAGACCGGAGGCGAGTATTCATAGCGTCTTATAGAGATACAAAACAGTTTGTAATTTCTTGTGGGGTAAATATTCAAACACATACATTTAAACCTCACATACAAAAATAGTCGACTGTCACTACGAACTAACACATAACAATTATAATAAAACATTCTTAATTTCATACACATATAAATTTATTCTGTATATCGTAGGCTCATTTGGGCTTATACTTTGACAGAGGGCAAAGACTGCGTGTTACTACAGCCTACCGTGTTGACCTATAACTGCTTACAAACCTTTAGAGACCAAACTATAACTGCTATTAAAAGAGATGACGAATGAAGGAAATAGATACTCGTAAAGAAGGAAATAATGCCGATATGTTTATCAGTTTTGTAACAAATTTTTCCACATTTTGTAATGTTAATACAATTTACTATTAAGATAACAGTATCTACTTAAGTACCTATTGAATTTAACTTGTTATACATACGTATATCAAAATTTGGAGTACAAACTTTATCATATACACTTGTTAACTAGGCTCTCTATAATGGGTTTTGTCAATGTGATTTATTTATACAAATATACTAATGTAAAGTCTAAACTAATTTGAGTCCAAAGTAGAACGATAGATGTGCTTATAGGGATATTAATCCTACTAATATTATAAACGCGAAAGATGGATGTTTGTTACTCTTTCACGTAAAAACTACTCAACGGATTTGGATGAAACTTTGCAGTAATATAGCTGTACATCAGACTAACGCATAGGCTATTATTTGCCACGATACCCGATATACACGCGGGTGGAGCCGCGGGCATAAACTAGATGTATATAGTAGTATAGTACATATAAAGAATCATTATTAGGCTATGATTTGTATTTAATAGTAAATTTAGGTACAGACAGACAAACAGTACAGCCGGCCGCGTGTACTGTACCTTTAACCAGTACATTAAGAATGACCTTTAATTTAGAACTGTTTTTGCGTCTGGCAACCCACTCGGGTTGAAAGCTCACCAGGGTTTTGTCGGAATAGAACCGACTACAACCACAAGGTATGCTAATGGACTCTTTAAATAATAGGGATCTGAGAACAGCTCAGAAGCTGGTTAAATTAAGCCCAAATGTTACTATCTTAGATATAATACCTTCCCCTTAATCAGAGATACACGAGAGCTCAATATCGAAATCACATTAGATAAATTTAGTGAAATTATTGCCAGTAAGAATAGAAATAGATTCATAAAGTACTGTGTAGAAATTGTTAGGATAGTTAATAAGAGAAACAAGGTAGGCTAAGTTGTTGTTCATTATTTAAAATGGGTATTAAGTATTTTAATATGTACGTACTCAAAAATAAATACTATAAAAGTAATGAGATACGTTAGATATAAGAAGAATTGTACTACATTTGAATTAACTTTAGAAAAATTGTAATTCTACCGTGTGTAACTGTACAGCGCAACTATGTTAATTATGTATTTGATAGATTAACTAATATGTTCTGTAAACATATTATCAATCCTTTCTTTTTTATAAATAAAAGCAATAAGATATGAAAAGATTCAGATGGACAACGACTCCAAATATGTATGTATATACGAGTATGTATATATTGGAGGTGTTAGGAATAGGCTCGACAAACAGCGATGGCGGGTGCCTTTAAAAAAAAAGAAAGTCAGAGACGCAAACTGTGATTTACCTAAAACTTCAAGCCAAAATCAGTAAGCGGAACTAGAAATTTAGGTGTACATATATTTTGCCTACAATCGTTAACTTTAGCTACCAATGGGCTGATTGTACAACAAAGCAATTTAACGCAATCTCTAGTAATCATAAGGCTGCGAGATTCGAGTTTCTTCGGAATCGAATAATCGAGTGATTAATCGAGAATAGACAGTTAGAGGTATACAAGCCCGACCGCTCGTTTTTCTTGAACCTTCCTTAATCTAATCGATTCCCTTTCAATGTACTCCTATATTTTAATCTTCAAGTGTTTCAACATATGGTAGTTCAATACGCCTCTACTCTTTTAAAGTTATAGGCTTAAGTAAATATAATCAACAGTTTATTGCTGAACTAGGCCACTCCTCAGAAAGGTTTTGGCTTATTATTCTACGCTCGCAGATGGGTTGGTATTGGATTTGTGCTTTTCTTTTTTTGCAGTGCGGTTATAGTGTAGTTAGTTTATGAGACCGTGATGAATAGGAGTGGAGACACTCCTTGTTCTTAATCCATCTTGCTCCATATTTACCACCAATATTAAGTAAAACTTGTTCACAAACAAAACACAACAACAAGTTGGGTAAATACAATCGTATTGTTTCTAGAAAAAATAGGTCGAATGATAACATTGTTTTGTTTTCATATGTCGCACTGCGTCTAATGTTTTGTAGATAAATTATTTGATTGAATATCGCGCGGGAACAGCAATTGACGTAATGTAAAACTCTCCTGACCTGAAGGACAGCAACATCGCGCTATTGCGACGACCGCAACGAGTTCTGGCCATCAGAATCATAAGAGTGTACCGTACAATCTCCTTTGAGGTGGCAAGTCTCCTGGCCGAAACTCCACCATAGGACCTGGAGGCGAGAGCCCTTGCGGCTCTTTATTAGTGGCGCAAGAAGGCGCGGGAGTTGGGTAGGAGCCCTGAGGCTCGAGAAATCGATGACCAGAAATCCCAACTCCACCAGGTTCTCAAGGAATAAATGACTTGGGCAACCGAGCGCTGGGCACGCCGTTATTGGGGCGGTAAGACCTGTTATGGAGGATTGGCTCGAGAGGCCTCACAGGAGCCTCTCAAACCGGGTGACACAAGTGATCACAGGGAAAAGGCGCTTCGGAGAGCACCTGCGTCTGATCCGCAAGGAGCCAACGCCCGAGTGCCACCACTGCGATGGCCAGACCGTGGATACGGCATTCTACCCACTGGCAGAATGTCCGGCGTGGGACGAGCCGAAGCGTGATCTCGTGGCGTCCATCGGGGTGGGGGTTCTCTCGCTCGAGAGCATGATTGCGGCAAAGTTGCGGAGCGAGAACACGTGTTTTCTGCGAGCAAGTTATGCTTGCGAAGGAGATGGCGGAGCAGAACCGGGACAAGTTTTGAACTCTCCCTGTCCGCCAGGCCCGGGAAAGTACCAGGTACCGCAGACGACTCAGGCGCCGGAGACCACTAAATGATCTCCGTCCTCCACAAGCGCAAGCCTAAGGGTGACAGATGAGATCACCCATCACCCTAGCAGAAGCAGGCCGTGGTGGCGGCGCGAGCTCTCAAAAATGCTCGCACGCATTTCTGTTTAGAATAGGAACGCGAGGATTCCTACACAGGAGGGGGCCACCTACAAACAGTGGGTGGTCCAAGGTACGTCGGGGTTCCAGGGATTTCCTTCCGAGGGTACACCTGGTTCTCCGGCTTCTAGTGCCCGAGATGGTGTGCGGTTTTAGTAGGTTCGAATCCGACATAACCACCTCTCGGTGGTATCTGAGGGGATTTCAGCACCAAAAATTATGAGAAAAAGGGTCTTGACAGACAAACGTAAACCAGAGCGATCCTATAACGGAACCCTAAAAATGGAGAATAGTAGTTTTTATGGCAACGGGTGGTAGCCATATACCTGCTAACACATGTTCCTTGTAACAGAGTGCATTATTTTGTAATTACTATCAAATAAGTATTATTTCATTCGTCAGTTCATAAAAACACAATCACTGTAAGTAAATATAAATTGTAAGATCTAAAATTATAATTTACATACGCGTGTTGGCCCCGATTATTGAAATAAATTTTTCTAGACTGCAGGTAATCTATCATTGTTATAAATTCCATCAGATTCCGTTCAGCCGTTCTCCTGTTTAGCAACTATCCATCCGTCTGTCAAAACTTTCAAATTTACGATACGAGAATATTTCTTTAAAATTTTTACAGGTCTAGCCGTGATTTATTCTCTAAAAAGAAGGTAGGTATAATTTTCTGAGTTCTAGTAATTGTATGGTTATAAATAGCGTTAACTTTGTACCGAGTAAACAGTCCTCAAAGAAAAGGAAGAAATATTTTACCTAGTTAAATTTCAAAGGTGTATTTTGAAGTTCGAGAGCCGAGATCTCATCCCGCCTCACAAAGTTACAACTTGGGAATGTTTAAAATAACTTGTCTTAAGGTGCATGGCAAGTATTTTTATTTGTTTTTAATGTAAACCTTCCGATTTTCAACCCACTGTTTCTTTCTTATTGTTCCTTTTCTATCTGTTTTAATATAAACCGATGATCAAGATAGCTATAGACATATTTTAAAAATATATCTTAAACGATGGGGCTGAATGAAGGTTTTTTTTACAACCTAGTTTTACTTTACATAATATGGCTTTCTTAATGGAAATGCACGAGTTTCTATTTCAAATACTTCGGAGGATTAATCAACAACCTTTAATAATCAAGACATAGGCCTCATCTTAGCACAGCTATAACATTTTTATAATTTTATGAAAGTGTTTAATTCTTTAAAAATTCAAACATACGATCTTAAAAATCATTTGTCCAGTTAGGAAGTAAAATGAAAAAAAAACAATTGGCCAAGTTATAGCCTTTTTGTTTTTTATTTTACGTCTATTCTCTTCTTGTCTATAATTCTAATATATTCTAAGACAAGAGAATAGACGAAAAAGAAATGAGATTCCGACGAACCTGTTATTTTTATTGAAGTCGGTTCAAAAGATCTCACCATTACACAGATTCCTTATTTAATGTGGTGCATTGAACATCTCAATGATCTGGTGGGTACTTATAATATAACATGAATTAACAGAAGATGTAAACAAATATACATATGCTTGTATATTTCATAACAAAAAACATGCAGTATCTAATGAATTCATAGAAACTTACACCAAGATTATCATAGACTTACTTTTCCTTCTACATTTTATTAATTTATCAAAATTGATATACATTTAATAGTAGTAAGTATTAGATATTTAAAAAAAACAACAATGCAATAAGTGTTGTCGTTCAACAATCATAGAACAACTTAGTTTACGTCAAAAACAGTTGCCACGAGTATAAACTATTATTTCAACATAACCTACAAATTATGACGAAATTAATCGCTTATTTTGCATTATTATGAGAGAAACTACACGTATTATTGTAATACTGACATATGCACTCACCAGACTTAACGGTGCGCGGGAAGAAAACCGGTATTCTCGACGCAGTTCTACGTTAAAAACAATTTTTTTTAAAATAAACGGCGAGTTAACGTGCTGTATGCGGCCAACGCACTATTACACTGAGTGTAAGCTCGAGAGAAGTGTGCTACTCGTGGTTTATCAGCGATGCAGTGTCTTCGATTGTGTATGCCAAACTCTTATAATTTAGTTAGATCAAGGTTCTATAGGTGATATAATTTGTATCAATGTATTGTCTCATGGTTGCTTTTCTGTCAAACTTAAATAGAGTGCATAAGTTAGAATCCGGTTATAATTAAAGATAATTTTGTACAATGTATATTTGACCTTGAACTATTTTCAGTTACAATCTATTTCTGTTAATGTTTATTAAAGTGAATTAATTTATATGCACTTATAAGTTTGTTATTTTGAATTACGTAGGTACGGTAGGTATAAACTGTAGGTGATTTCTCGAGTTAATAGGCCGTTAATTATATTTTTGAGAACAATATTGTCATATGAATTAAATCAGAAAAAATGTAAGCCAACAGTTTCTGATGATTAATAATAATAAAATAAGGAATAAATTTGGTAATTAGCCATGTGATACGGATTGTTTCTTGACCTTATCCTTCTCTAGCAGTGCTGTAGCCTGCGTGGTTTGCTAATTTTGGCGGTCCTTCCGAAACCCGCCGTCACATGATTAGGGGCGGTGACGCTCCGTGTTCCGTTGTAGCTAAACAATGATGTGTATGTTCTTTGTTTGAGATATAAATAAATATACAAATCTTATTAGCTGTTTATTGAAGCAGAAGAAAGGAATATTATTATTTTCGGACATTTTAACACACAAGGTCATCTAGTCCCAAACTAGGGGTACTGGGTACTAGACAACTATTGATGAATAAGATAAGGATTCTCATAAATTTAAGCTTATGCATTAATTGTACGAGATTTGACGGCTTCAGGTACATTAACTAATGCGTCACCTATTGAATTTGTACACAAACTGTTAGCTATCGCTCTCGCATTATATCAAAATATTGTCTTAGTATTTACGATATATCATACTGTACATGATGTAATCATATGATCACATTGATAATATCGATGTTTTTTCATAATTTATTAGGCTGCTGGCAGAAGCAAAATAAAATTGTTACAGGTCAATTGTTATAGGTCTGCACATTAAGGAAAAACTAAATTTCGTTGAAATAACAGTTGTCAAAACAAAGTTTTCAGTTATTTTGTCGATCTGTGTGTTTGTGCGCGCTAATTTCAAAAGTGGCTCAACCGATTTGAATGCGGCTTCCTCTTGTTACTCTTCCTATTGTGGTAAACTTCGTATAACATTTAGTGTTTATATGAATGCAATCGGTTGACAAATAAAAAAAAAATATCATATAAAGAATAACCACTATAAGCCTATAATTACTAAAGTAAATTGTTATTTTGGAAGTGGAGAATTTGAATTCAATAATTTATTTACGTTACTATTTTAGGCGGTCCCAAATAATTTCTTTAAATTAAACAAATAACACGGCTGTAAATGAAGATATATACTTAATATGCAAGCAACACAGTAAAGAATTGAAGTCTTGCACGACACAGCCCCTAAGACGAGCATCGTAAAGAACAACATACTTATTCTAACCGATTACGAATGTCGATATATCCGGTTAGACCGGTCTGGCTTTGAGAAAGACAGTTCCCGAAATTCCTGCCCGTTTGAAACATCTCTCTCACTACTCCGCTCGCGTTTAGGTCGGCTATCGTGATAAATAGTAACCAAAGTATCTAATTCCTCAAGATTCAAAGACTGTTTAGCTGTGTAAGCATGACAGAGATATCTACTTTCCAATTTATAATATCAGTACAAAATAAATAAAAATCAAATCTTTATTTATCAATCACTATTAGTTGAAATACAATGGATATGGAAAATGTGGAGTGGTTTTTTAAGTTATTGTAAGGTTATTAAGTATTGGTAATCCCAAAAGGGTCGGTAAAAGTAATTGCGTAAATATAATAAGCGTATTGTTATTTACTTGTTAATAATGGATATTCTTGATTTGATCAGCAGTAGATTTCACTTTAGGAACTAATTGTTAAATATTAATATATTAAATAAACGTTTCTAATAATGGTTTAGGTAGGTATTATACTAGATACGCTAGAGTTTGGTAGGATATAGGATACAGTAGAAGATAATTCAAGGTTGTAGAGCCACGCTGATTTCAGCACGAACGGGCCGGCCGGCCAGTCGACGATATGACAGTTTTGTACAGCACCAGTCTAGCTTCGTTCCAGCCGAGGGGGAAGATACCGAGGCCCTAACACTCAGTGAAAATCTGCCTCAGTTTGTCTCCCAATACCGACAGAGTAATCATCTGCACCCAACCTGGAACACCCATCAGGTCCAGGCGCGGTGCTGCGGGAAGCCGATTTACGGCTCGATCCAGATCTCTCTCCGATACCTCACACTCACACCAGAATTCTCAGAAAGTATCGGGAGACTGTTCTGTACCCTTGGGAAGAGTGTGTCTAGCACTATTCTTAGAAACTTTAATCCAGGCAAATAGTCGTGTCCCATGCGACCCACAATTAGGACCACGCCAGTGATTATTAATCATTATCTAATATGAGTACATATATATTTTCAAAATGATTTAAAAAAGTATATAAACATGGTCGTCTTCTACTTATATTTAAACAACCCTATACATATTTACTTACCAAAATAATCATTCATCTAAACTTATACCTATTCTAAAGAGATAGATAGGAGTTAGTGAGGCTTTAGCGTGTAATTTTTGACTCTACTGAACCGATTTTGAAAATTGGTTCTTATTGACGAACCAGAGACTACAAAATGAGTTTTTTTTGTATTTATTTATTTAATCTATGTGTTAAAGAATTTTAGAACCTTTGATCTCGAGTTCCAAGATTCTCTTAAAGCTTTTCTTTATGAAGCTCAAAGTAAACCTACTTTTAGACATGTTTGCTCTAGTATTAAACAAGAAAAGAAATAAAACCTACAATTTCCTAAAAACTTCTATTTTACAAAAGAAAACGACATCATACAGAAGGACATAAATATCCATTGACAATGGTAGCCATTTTGAAAAGCGCCACCTGCTGAATCGCACGGGCATTGTGCTCTATGCAAAGTAACAATAGACAAATAGATCAAAGGAATGTATCGTGTTGTGTCTAGCACAATATTCCTTTAGATCCACCTCACACGTAGCTATAAAGGTTGTTCTAAAATACTGGCTTTACTTTTAAACTAGTTAATTCCCGCGGCTCCGCCCGCGTATATGTCGGTTATCGCGGCAAATAGTAGCCTATGTGTTATTCTGATGTATCAGCTATATTACTGTAAAGTTTCATCCGA
Organism: Hyphantria cunea; assembly: GCA_003709505.1. Lineage (NCBI taxonomy): Eukaryota > Metazoa > Arthropoda > Insecta > Lepidoptera > Erebidae > Hyphantria > Hyphantria cunea. The sequence continues at coordinate 282,581 of PKRV01001262.1, forward strand.
AACAGTTTAGTAGTTTTTGCGTGAAAGAGTAACAAACATCCTCACAAACTTTCACATTTATAATATTCAGTATAAATAATTACTAACGACCCGGCCTCGTGCGGCAGTCTAGAATTCTCGGATTTTACTACACCATGTATGCATCACTTAAAAACCTTTTACAACCATTTTGTTAAGCAAATTATTCACTGCAGTATTCTCAAACCTTCAATAAAAGAGCGTCCTATCTCAAACACAGACACCGCGGTTGTGTCTCTTAAACTGCAGTCGATGATGGGCAGCGGCAGTCGCTTTCCCTCAGATGACCTTGCTTGTTTTTCCGCTCTGCCTAAAAACTAGCTTTAAATAACGACAAAACTGTCAAATTTCAATAAACAACTACTACTCTACACAATGTTTACTCATTAAAATATCTACGTTTCATATTTGAAATAATTTAAGTGTTAAAAAATATATCTACCTATCTGTCACCTCTATAGGAGCAATTCTTGTGTATATAACCTGAATCCCGGAAACAGCTTCAACAATTTTCATGAAATCTTATATGCAAATGGTTTCGGGGGCGATGAATCGACTTAGATGGGAAAATTTTCCAAAAAAATAACCATGGGTCATCCAGGTATTGGCTATTATAAAAGAAATCAGCTTTTCGAACAGCCTGTATGGGCTTGAAAGAATTATTCAGTGTCCTAGGATAAAATTGCGTAGGACACTATTTCTTTGTTTTCGTATGACTTTTTCTTTATGGTCTTAAACTTTTAAGTACTAAATGTCACAGAGCTTCTCTCTGCTCTCTAAAACGAGCCCAGGCCGTTCGAAAATAGAATAATTTTACCGAGGAGATACGAATGAAAAGAGTTTTTAACACAAGTAATACCACGTTGCTAGATTTATCTCTCTCATTAAGGCAGTGTTTTCGAAGTCAGACGGGAGAAAGCACAATGAGAAAAACAAGAAAATTATTACAGAAATCAATTCACAACTTACATAACGCACGGAGGTATATCTATAAAAATATATACAGTATACATATAGCTCAAGGGAAATGTGTGGTGACGATGACGCAAGTTCCATGATTTTCGTTCACCCAAAAAGTGTTCAACGCGATTGAAGAAGTTTTCACTTCAAAAATCATCTCTTTAAAACCGAACTCACAGCGCATAATTTTAATATAGGTAAAAATAACTACATTACCATAGACAGTATGACAATGTAAGTATCAATTTTTAAAAAATAAGCACTCCTTAGCGACACACCGTAATGGTTTTATAAAAATGTGACTAAAAAATAGCTTGGTTTTCATTGATATTTATGATGTGACACCGTTGGGAGTTAGAGTAATGTTATACTTTCTAACAATGTCTTAAAATGTGTTTTTTGTGTTAGATAAAGGGCTAAGGGGAAAATATTACGTGGCATAATTATTGGGTAAGCGTAAACGGCGTTAAACCTTCCCTAGGTGCTTGAATATCGTTATTATAAGGAAATATTATTATGACTAAATTTTCAAGTATGTGTGTACCCTTTTCTTTCTTAGAAATCACCCTGAATGTCCCTGGCTGGTGCTTATGTTGGATTCGAAATGACTAAATACTGCACGCCATCTCGGGTACTGGCAGTCGGGGAACCAGATCAAAGTAGAAAGGAAAAAAAGTGGAAAGTAAAAATCATTATGCACGGCGTCACCTGGGCATAATATACTCATAATACTGAAATGGGTCTATTTTTGGCATTTTGCAAAACTGTTACTTACTTGCCGCCGGGGGGCGGCCCACGACGGGGCCCATTAAATAGCAGGGCCTCCGTCTTGTCCAGGGCCACCCGCAAGCCCAGCGCCTCGATGCGCCCAACCATCAGCGAGACACCCCTGGTGGCCAGCCACGCCACCTCCTGGAAGACCAGTTTCCTTACCTACCGCAAGGAAATTGGCTTTTTAGCTATGTTTGCTTAATATCGGTACAGAAGTGTAAGAGAATCACCTTTTTTCCAAAATAATGTAAGGCATCTCTGACGTATGATTATTATATAGTATTGACAATATATTTTATCTTCACTTTTTTGATAAACAGGCTACCTAAACCTGATGTAGTTCTTAGGTTTATTTATTTAATACTTTATGCACTTTGTAAATCGGCGGACCTAATAGCCAAGGCATTAGGCCTTAGGTTGGTGTAGAAATCTTGTAGGGTTGCATAATCAGTGAAAATTACACTATGTATGTAGACTTAAACATACATATACAATATAACGTCATAAATACACACATATTTAGACAATAATCGTACACTATGACAGCTTGAAATAATGCATACCTACCGGCTATTTGATAGTGCTGCCATTTTGTTAAGAAGGAGGTCATGTACCTTCTTTTTGAAGTAAAGCGGTTAGTGGACATCCTGATTTCGATAAAAGTAGTACTGCCTGAACGAAGAACGAAGAGTTCACGAAGTCGGAGTTATAAGTGGGAGTTATTTTCTGAGCGAAGATTTCTGTTGTGATTATAGGACAGTTATCGGTATATTATCTTTAAGGTTATTTTAGAAGCCTGTATTAGAGTTATCAGTGACGAAATCGATATGTCCAATCAATACATATAATAAAATTGTAAATGGTTGATATATATATAAGAAAAACTATCATAGGCTTGCTTTATAAACGCAAAGGAACCCAAAACAATTTTTCTTTTGGAATTTTTGTCTTTTAGTCTGATGTGTTTGTGCAGGCAAATCTCAGAAAAGTTTTATCTGATTTCAATGTGGTTTTCGTAATGCATTGCGTTTCTTCCACTTAACATTTAGTGTTTTTTTTCATTTCAATCGGTTTATAAATACAAAGGTTATATCAGTTAGAAGTACCACCACGATACTAGTTCTAGTATAAAACTATATATATATATATATATATATATATATATA